>OLKM01000597.1:247500-264761 GCA_900291075.1 Melanogrammus aeglefinus
TTCATCCGAGGAGGGTGAGTTGTTCCAGCCCGGCATGCGCCCCCCGCCTCGTAGAAACACACACTGCTTGTGTGAATGATGCTGCTCATACTTCCTGTTTCTCAACAGGACGCAACTCAATTTCACCGTGGCCATCGACTTCACGGCGTCCAACGGTAGGAGCAGGGCCCTGGCTGTGTGTGGGAGTGAAGTAAACGTCGCTGTGGCCCTTCCTGCCCACAGTACAGAGAACCTATTTCCTGTCACGCTTTGAACAGGCACTTAAAAAAAGCTATTAAAGATGATTGGGTACATTTGTTTGAAGCTATTTCGAGATGTGTCACAGTTCGGAGGAGCTATCGGGAGATCTGATTTAGAGTTGGATGTTGGCTGAATTGGATTTACAGTAGAATCAGAGAGGCAGCAGTACAGCCTTTAATAAACTACTTCTGCTTCACAAAGGGAATTAAAATCATGCCTTCGAAACGAAAACATTCCTGTGTGTATGGGTCAGTGTGTGATCATGCATGCACATAATTGTGTGTGTTTGTGTATGTGTGTGTGTGTTTGTGTGTGATGTGTGTAGCTCTGTGTGATAACATGTGTGATTGTGTGTGTCAAGTGTCTGATCATATGTGCATTTGATCGCGTGTGTTTATGTGTTTATATATCTGTGTGATTATGTAAGTTTGTGTGACTACATGTTTGAATGTGTGATTGTGTGTGTGTGTGTGTGTGTGTGTGTGTGTGTGTGTGTGTGTGTGTGTGTGTGTGTGTGTGTGTGTGTGTGTGTGTGTGTGTGTGTGTGTGTGTGTGTGTGATTATGTTTGTGTGTGGGTGACTACATCAGTGATTGTGTGTGTGATTATGTGTGTTTCTGTATATGACTGTGTGTGTGTGTGTGTGTGTGTGTGTGTGTGTGTGTGTGTGTGTGTGTGTGTGTGTGTGTGTGTGTGTGTGTGTGTGTGTGTGTGTGTGTGTGTGTGTCTCTGCTTGCATGTGTGATTATGTGTGTGTGATTGTGCATGTGTGGGTCCCCAGGGAACCCCTCTCAGCCTACCTCGCTGCACTACATGAGCCCGTACCAGATGAACGCGTACGCTATGGCCCTGAAGGCAGTGGGGGATATCATCCAGGACTACGACAGCGACAAGCTCTTCCCAGCCTATGGCTTCGGGGCCAAGCTGCCCCCAGACGGAAAGATCTCCCACGCCTTCCCCTTGGTGAGACACAGACACACAGACACACAGAGGGACAGAGGGACAGAGACACAGAGGGACAGAGGGACAGAGACACAGAGACACAGACACACAGACACACAGACACAACAGACACACAGACAAGACAGAGGGACAGAGGGACAGAGACACAGACACACAGACACACAGAGATAGAGAGACACAGACACACACCTTCCCACCGGTGAGACACAGACACACAGACACAAAGACACACAGACAGAGAGCAGTAAAGACACACACAGACTCAGACACACAGAGGCACCTCTCTGGATGCTCTTATGAGGCCCAGAAGAATGTCACCAACTTCATCCAGATATGACATCCAGAAAGCAGACGTCCTTATTTCCATGTCAAATATGTTCAAGGTGTTTATTCCATAGCTTTCCTGTAATCATGAAAATCATCATGTGCCTGTTTTTAAAATGGCAAATAAAACTCTGACCCTGGCCACATGACCAACATGTCTCACCTCCATCCATGTTGTAAATCCTTTTCGAGGCTAAGCGAAGTAGACCTTCATGGATGCAGCCGGTGCATTCATGTTGGTGTTGAAAGGGCCCATTCAGAAGATAAGCTAGCAGCACTTGTTTTGGAGGTTTATGCTGTCCAACAGTTACAGCATGTTGCAGGTCCCGGCTTAAAGATTGTATCAGAATATCAACCTTATTTGTTGTCTTACTGGGCAGCAAAATCTCTTTGGTATGATTAATGCTTCCCATGGTATCCATGGTAGGGTATGACCAGTTATTTGGTTCATCAATGCTCTTGATTGATGACCTTGTGATTTGTTAATTATTGCAGATTTGAATACCAATTAAAGATGCTCATGCTATCACGAAACACTAGCACCTTTCCCTTTGTCATCTGGAAATGTATTGATGCTACTCAGGAACCTATTCCCCCAGCTTCTTCTCTAATATGAGTCTTTGTTGAGACCTTTATAGAGTCTACTCCTTTAGCTGCATCAGTTGTATGAGCTTACAAGTCAAGCTGGTCAGAGTCACAACATCTGCTGACTATCACTTCGGCGCAAATGAAGTCAAACCGTTGTACATGTGAATCTCACTCTGTGTTTGAGTACTCAATGTTTGCTTGTTTGCCTGCCACTCTTGCACTTGGATATTAGGATGTGGACAGTTTGGACATCGTGTGTAATCCGGAGATCAGCTCCTGTGGTAGTGTGCCTCTGCAGCCACTATAGCCCACAGGTTAGGGCCAGTATATCTGAATGTTGTCTATTAGGGGCTGTGTTTGAGAGAGTCCAGAGTTGCACCATTACGGTATATGACAGCAGGTAACGGTGAAAGGTTCAGGAAGTAGAGAAAGTTGTTGCTGCTCATGCTGCAGAAATTGATATGGTACGGCTACCTCCTTATTATTCAGATTTATGCAATGTTTCGTTTCTGATATCGGTTTGATAATTTATGCACTTCAAGTGTGGGACATGGTTAAAACTACTTTTAAAATAACGTGTTTTTTTTAACAGATTTCATGCTGATGTTCAAAGAGAGTCAGGCGGAACACACCAACATTGCGATCTCAACCGGCATTACAGACAATGTGTGCATCTTCTGGTTAATTTAAAAATAATTTCCATCATTATTCTCAAAGTTACAATGCTATTAAATCTAGGGTATGTAGTCCTGTTCAGAAGCACTTTGTCTTATACTGGGGGAAATGGCCCGTCTAATTTCAGAGGAATCGGTACGCTATGTCAGCAGGAAAAGGAACGGAATAACATCTGTGACAGCCGCAAATAACAGCTCTTGTGACAGCCGCAAGACTGAGAAAACTCCGCCCAATCTGTATCCTTCAGACCGTAGGGCACGGATTGGTCGAAGTTTGCTCGGAGACTAAGGAACCAATCAGATGCCTTCATGTCTAGTTCTGCACCCGCCCCCCTCCTACGGGAGCGCGCACAGCCTTCAGGTCCCTGTGTGTGGGGGCGTGGCTTGGACGGACTCACTGACGGGAGGGGGAGCAGGGGGGAGGAACTTAGAGGAGGCAGGAGGAGGTGCTTTTTTCAAATCTTGCTCGCTCTCTCTTGCTAGTTTTCCAGGACTACATACCCCAGCTTTAATGTCACTCTTCCTTTTATTTTTAAATAACATTTAATGAATTTTACTGTTACTACTTTATTTTAAAGTAGTTGCAGCTGTTAAGCAATTATGTATGCCTCAAACTATTTAAAATTTGTCAACCAAGTTGGATCATATTTTCAAACAATCACAAATCTCATGTTTTAACCATCAAATAGGACATGAGTCATAGGGATATTTGGGCATTTGCCAGGAGCTCTTACGTGTGGTTTTAACAGAAAATAAACCCTTTCTGCAAAGTTTTTTTCCCGAGTAGGAGGATTACTCGGGAGACACTGGAAGCACACTGGAAGCCTCCAGTGTGCAGTCCTTCAGTGGAGCCCTGACCATGCTCTCCGTCTGATGCAGAACTCCAACACGGATGACCCCAACTGCGTGGCCATCGAGGGCGTGCTGGAGGCCTACTTCCAGAGCCTGCGCAGTGTCCAGCTCTACGGACCCACCAACTTCGCCCCCGTCATCAACCAGGTGGCCAGGTAAGTGGCACCCACACATGCACGCACAAACATAAACACACACACACCAACACAGTCTCACTCCGAGTTCTTCAATAATCAAAGCTTTTTCTGGGCTTTTGGCGTTAGCTGCTGACGCAAAGGGTGTCCTAGTGCGTTTTCATCTCCAATTAGGACATTTGGCAGACGCTTTTATCGAAAGCGACATCGGTTAATACACACATTCACACACCGACGGCAGAGTCAACCATGCAAGGCAACAGCCAGCTCGTCAGGAGCAGTTAGAGTTAAGTGTCTTGCTCAGGGACACATCGACACTCAGCTAGGAGGAGCTGGGGATCGAACTAGCAACCTTTCGGTTACAAGACAACTGCTCTACCTCCTGAGCTATGCCGACCCACCAACTCCCTTTCAAAACCCTCCACGGCGGTATCTGACGACCAGGGATAGGGTAGTATGGATAGGGTTAGGGTTAAGGTTAGGGCTACGCACTTCGCCGTGGAGGGATTACATTGGAATGAGTTAAAAAAAGCCCTGCGTCGAATGAGGACCCACAAAGACACCCTTTGCGTTCAGCAGTTAACGCCAAAAATGTCGATTTTTGACGAACTTGGAGTGAGACTGCGTTGCCACACACACACACACACACACAACACACCACACACACACACACACACACACACACACACACACACACACACACACACACACACACACACACACACACACACACACACACACACACACATGCATGCCCAGTCTTTTTTTTTTGTCTGACCACCCCCCTCATGTACCCACCCGCTCTATCCGTCTGTCTTTCTTTCTGTCTGCCCATTTTTGCATTGTAATGAAATTCACATCAGAGGACACATCAGACAACCGTGTTGTCTGTCCTGCACGGGTTCCTCGCCCGCGGAGGACTTTTCATAATTGTGTTTGAAGGCCTACTGCGCAGACCGATCCTGGAGGAGTTGAGAGGAGGCTGCGCTTTGCTGCCAGTACAACTCAATGTGCAGCCCAGCTCCAGTCAGGGCTTCCTGATTGGTAGCTAGGGCCGGTAACTAACGGTTCCCTCTGTTCTGCTTCCTGATTGGTAGCTAGGGCCGGTAACTACGGTTAACCCTGTTCTGCTTCCTGATTGGTAGCTAGGGCCGGTAACTACGGTTAACCCTGTTCTGCTTCCTGATTGGTAGCTAGGGCCGGTAACTACGGTTAACCCTGTTCTGCTTCCTGATTGGTAGGTAGGGCCGGTAACTACGGTTCCCTCTGTTCTGCTTCCTGATTGGTAGCGCCAACTAACTACAATTCCCTCTGTTCTGCTTCCTGATTGGTAGGGCCTGGAAGCTAGGGTTCAGTGTGTTCTGCTTCCTGATTGGTCGGTAAAGCCTGGTCACTAGGGTTCAGTGTGTACTGCTTCCTGATTGGTCGGTAAAGCCCGGTAACTAGGGTTCACTCTCTACTACTTCCTGATTGGTAGGTACGGCCTGGTAACTATGGTTAACTCTGTTCTGCTTCCTGATTGGTTGGGCCTGGTAACCAGGATTCAGTGTGTTCTGCTTCCTGATTGGTTGGGCCCGGTATCTAGGGTTCAGTGCGTTCTTCTGCTGTCGCTGGGGTCCGACTTTAGCATTTCAGTAACATAGTGTAGTCTCCTTGCTAGTTAATATGCAAATGTATGTTTGCTCGCGCCAAGCCCCAGGCACACAGGGACAGAAGCTAAGACCACTTTAAATACGGAGTCAAAAGTAGAACGCTCCGCCAGGCTACAACCCCCCTATGTGTGCTGTTTTAACGGAGTGACTCTAGTCCCTGTTAGGCATCTGGGCTTCAGCGTATGGGTCTGCTGTAGAGACTTTTGGACAACGTATTTTGCGACCGCCATCCCGGCTTGCGGGGGGTCCGGCGGGAATGGAGATGCTGTGATACACATTTTGAGAGGTGCTTCACTGTGAGGTGTTTTTTATCTCCATCATGTACTCCTCATCATAGGTGCTACTGTGCTCGGTATTGTTGTGAGTGTGGAGAGCATATAGGGCGAGGTGGAGCTGGAAAATGTGTTGAACAAACAATGACCTCCCTGATTGCTAGTGGGGAACACATGCAACCACACATACACGCACAACCCCCCTACACGCACAACCCCCACACACGCACACGCACGCATGCACGCAGCACACACGCACGCACGCACGCACTGCACGCACGCAACGCACGCACGCACGCACAACACACACACACACACACACACACACACACACACACACACACACACACACACACACACACACACACACGCGTGCGCACACACACAACAAACACACACACAAACACAGACAGACGCGCACACACACACACACACACACACACACCACACACACACCACACACACACACACACACACACACACACACACACACATACGTACGAGAGCACACCACACACACGCACACAGCGAGCGTTCGCTGGACTGCGCTTTCATAGCAAATCCTACCTCTCAATTCTGTGAGAGCACACTGCCAGTGCACTGCGAGCGTTCGCTGGAGTGCGTTTGGAGCAATCACATGCTTCAGTTTGCTTCAGAGAGAGAGAGAGAGAGAGAGGGAGGGAGGGGGGAGGTGGAGAACGGTACGAAGGTAAAGACACGAGGTAAGAGAAGGGGGAGATGTAACCTGTCCTCTCGATCTCACCCCATCCTCTCTTCTCGGCTGCTCACAGACGTTCTTCTGTCTGTTCCCAGTGACATCACTGCCTCTGTGCCCACACAGCCTCGCCTTTCTTTACTGCCTCCTCTCCCCTCGTCCCCTGCCAACCTCCTCCTCCTCCTCCTCCTCCTCCTCCTCCTCTCCTCCTCCTCCTCCTCCTCCTCCTCTCCTCCTCCTCCTCCTCCTCCTCCTCCTCCTCCTCATGTTCCTCCTCTGGATTCAGTCAGTGGGAGGCTGAGTGTGTGTGCATGTGTGTGTGTGTGTGTGTGTGTGTGTGTGTGTGTGTGTGTGTGTGTGTGTGTGTGTGTGTGTGTGTGTGTGTGTGTGTGTGTGTGTGTGTGTGTGTGTGTGTGTGTGTGTGTGTGTGTCTGTGAGTGAGACACTCCATTCTTTCATTACAACACGTAGCCATGGGAAAATGTATTTAGTCTTGGAAGCTGTGGAGCTTGAGCCGTGTGCGCTAGCATTCATATCTCGATAGAGATTGGAAGCTGTGAGTGGTTATTCGCAGCGTGCTAGCACGCGTTTCTTCATAGAGAACTTGATCGCTTCGTTTAGAGACTTTAGACCGATTGAGCCAAATTGACATCTTGCAGTTTCGTATTACCCTTAAAATAAACATCTGTAATAATATTTTAAACTTAAGTTATAAATGTATAATATCAGTATCTATCCTGTTTTATGTATGACACATGTCTTTCGTCAAATGTTAGTTTACATTCGTGGGATCCGAGGTTCACAATGAAAGCTCATGTCCAGAAGAAGGACTGGGATGATAAAAAACTGGCCAAAATAGTCAGCATTTGACATTCAAGCGTTTAAGGCAAACTGCACAGAAAAAAAGATAATAATCCAGGATAACCTGGTGATACCTGATATTGTTGGCTGTCTGCACTGGGAGCCACTGAGGTTGTAACAGCAGGACAGAGGAGAGGAGACGCTGGGTTGAGGATTGAGATGATTGTCGGTTAGGTGCTGGCGAGCCTTGGCTACGCGAGGGATGAGGAGAAATACATTAGACCAGAAACAGCGGGCATGCAGGAAGACAGAGGCACAGCTGGACCGGTAAGACGGGCAGACAGACAGGTAGACAGAGACGCAAATATCAAAAAGGCAGACAGACAGGTAGCCGGGTTGACGGACAGGTAATACTGAAGAGATAGACAAATGGACAGACAGTTTAGACAGGTAGACAGACAGACAAACAGTTAAGGCAGGTTAGGCAGGGAGTCGGACAGAGCGACAATTAGAGCAGGTCAGACATGTAGACAGACGGAGGGGTAGAAAGACACAGATCTTGACACGCACGCCACACACACACACACACACACACACACACCACACAACACACACACACACACACACACACACACACACACACACACACACACACACACACACACACACACACACACACACACACACACACACACACACACAGCTGGAAAGAAATGCTACCTTAAAGAATTAAGTGGACATAAAAAACAACGTGGGTGGGACTTGAGAAGGTGTTTCAACATTTTGTGTATAGAAGAACATCCAAAGATGTTCCTAATACACTGAGTAGGAAGATCACTGCTCATACAGAGTCAATACCCCTCCTATATGAAGAGAGGAGGAAGATCACTGCTCATACAGAGTCAATACCAGGGATGTTGGAAGTAGGGGTGCGGGGGGTGCGGCCGCACCCTCTCACCACCGCCCGCACCCCCTCTCCGGCACCCCCACACTTTGCCCTGTGCTCCCGCGATTGCTCTCTCAACAGTTTCATATAGCCTATGTCGTCTCTTTCCCATCTCCTGCTGCCTCACATCAACTTGACATTAACACTATAATATACTGTATATCATATAGGCAGACCCGCCCCATTTCTTCACCGTGCCCAGGACCAGATTACGTTTACATTGCCCCGTCTTCCCAGGCATACTTCGGTAGAGTCAGAGTGCTGGGGGGGGTGGGGGGGGGGGGGCGCACTAATGAGCATCATTACCGAGAGGTTATCATTAGAAATCCCAATCAAAACCTAACTGTATGATTTACAAAAACAAAATAAATGTTGTATTGGAAAACACAGAGTATATTGTGTGTGACGTTGTTTTAACTAAAGCCAAGGGACATAATAACTGGTTAATGCGCGCACATTGTTTTTGTTTGTGCCGCTCTCTCTCTCCGTCCACAAAAGCTCAAGCTCTTGAACTTTTGATTAACAAATTAACTTTTATTTGTTTCATTTGATTTCTTACTACGGTCTACGGATCGGATAGTTACATGCACACACACACACATATCCAGACAAAGCATCATGGAAAACATGTCTCCGTCCGTTTGATAAGACTATAGCCTATTGTTATTAAATAGCCTACAAGAAAACGGTCAAGTGAAATTGTGCTTTTTTCCTCTACACTCTGACATAAATTGATTGATAGGTTGAACAGAACAGGCCACATAAGCCACGCATAAAAAACACGATCTGTCACGGTTAGCGGGTGGCAGGCAGGCAGGTAGGACCCAAACGCAGACAGTTGAGGTAAAAGGAAAATTTATTAACGCAAAAGGCGAGGAACACGGGTGACGCGGGTAACACAGGGAACACCGGGAACACACAGGACACAACTCACCACAAACTAAAATGATCCGACAAGCAACAAAGGAAAGACAAGGGCTTAAATACCAAACACATGGGAACGCAACAGCTGAAACACATTAGGGGAGGGAGCAGTAATCACACAGGAGGTAAACCGAGAGTTACGTATGTAACTACGGTTCTATGAATTCTGGATGACCGCCAGAGGCAGTGCTTAACACTGGATGTTATCCATCGCGCATGCGCAGGTCGAGTATTTAATATCAACAAAGTCAACACGTGACGCGGGAATGACGTCGGGCCGCCCGTCTATATATAAGCCCACGTCACTCTCCAAGATGTCCCTTCAGGAATCTTCTCCGCAAGAATTCCGAGTGACAGAGAACTCTGGCGGTCATCCAGAATTCATAGAACCGTAGTTACATGCGTTAACTCTCGTTCTATTTTCATTCTTACTGACCGGCCAGAGGCAGTGCTTAACACTGGATGACTATTACCAACGTAGTCACGAGGAATCCTGTACCCCACCTATTAGGAAGGGCCTGAGGGTTCCTGAATAAACAGCTGCAGGCCACTGCGTGGTGAGCAGCTACATTGACCCTGTAAAATCGGGCAAAGGTGCACGCTGAAGCCCAGGAGGCCACGGCACAAATCTCACCTAGAGGCACTCCTCGTAGTGCTGCCCAGGAGGTGGAGACACTCTGGTGGAATGGCCTCTGATCTTAAGAGGCAAGGGCAGTCCTCTTTGACTTGTATGCCTCCTCAAATTACCTCCACCACCCACTTCGAAAGCCTCTGTCTGGACAGCGCTTGCCTCCTTCCTCGGGCCCCCGTAGCAGACAAACAGGCCATCAGACTGGCGAAAACCAGCAGTTTTCCCGTATGTAACATCTCAAGGCTCTCACCGGGCCAGAGTAGTTCTGCTGAACTAGCTTCTTCATCCGGTGGGGTGGTGAGGGGCCATAAGCTGCTTGCTCTATGACCTGATTATAGTGGGCGAAGACAGCTCTCTTTGGAAAAAAAAGATGGGTTAGGCCACAGTGCCCACCCCTGTTCCATCTGGAGTTCCAGCGTATACACTCTTCACTCACTGACAACGCATGAAGCTCGCTCAACACGCTTGGCTGACACGATCGCCAGAAGAAAGGCCACCCTTCGCTGACAGCCATTTCAGTGGTAGCGCCTGGTCCAAGGGGCTCAAACGGGGGGAGACGGAGGGCTCCAAGTACCAGAGGTAGGTCCCATGAGGGAACCTTGACAGCCCGTGAGGGGTTCCTCCGCTGGGCTCCTTTAAGAAATCAGGTCACCAATGAATGAGACCCCACCGTCCGGCCATCAACCTTAATGTGCCTGGATGAAATGGCAGCCACATAGACTCTTAAAGTGGAAGCAGATAGCTTCCTTTCCAGTAAGGACTGCAAAAAACGCAGTATCATTGGCACTGAGGAACACTCCGGTACCTCTTTCTGTACCTCACACCACTTTGCAAATATCTTCCACCTGTTAGCATAAAGTGCCCTGGTGGAGGGAGCTCTTGAGTCCATAATGGTTTGAACTACCTCCTGGTCGCATTCCTATTATAAGTGGATCAGGCCCCTCAAGGGCAAACCCCATAGCTGCAGGCACTCTGGTCTGGGGTGCCAGATGTGGCCCCCCAGCTGTGAAGAGCAGGTCCCGCCTCTTCGGGCAGGCACCATGGATCTCCGTCTAGCAGCCTGTACATTACTGGAAACCAAGGTCTCCCTGGCCAGTTTGGGGCAACCAGCAGGAGTCTGTGGTTCCCATTCTGAACTCTGTGTAGAAGTTAACCCTTATCAGTGGAAATGGCGGGAAGGCATAAAGGAGTTGACGTGGCCATGGATGTGCCAAGGCATCCTGTCCTATCGGACTTGTCTCTGACAGAGAGAGAAACCAGAGAGGGCAATGTGTTGTGGACTCTGAAGCAAAACAGGTCTACCTCTGCTGTGCCGTATTTGCTCCAAATTGCTCTACTACCTCTGGGTGGAGTCGCCACTCTCCCCGACGGAGGCTTCTGGCGTGGAAAGAAAGTCTGCCACCGTATTCTGTGGCCCTGGAAGGTACATAGCCCTGAGGCTGGAAAAGTAAGGGAGAGCCCATACAAGAAGTTGCTGTGCAACCTGTAATGACTGAGCCGACCTTGTGCCCCCTTGGTGGTTCACATTGTAGACAGCTGACTTGTTGTCGCATCGTACCAGAACATGTCTGCCCCTCAAATATGGCAGGAATTGGTGGAGCGCTAAATAAATAGCACGGAGCTCGAGCAACATTTATGTGCTGTGTGTCCTGTGCCGGCGCACTCCAGAGCCCTCTCACTGCCCTGTGCTGCCACACCTGCCCCCCAGCCAGTGAGTGAAGTTTTCGGTCACCACCACTTCGCGGCGTGAGGGGATCGAACCTAGTGCAACACCTTTGGCAAGAAATGCCCTGCGTCTCCAGGGTTGTAATGCCAGGAGGCCATTGACTGGACACCCTGACCTTTCCTGGATCCGTGCAAACCTTGGATCTAAGTGGAGGCCATTGGTCCAAACTTGGAACGGCCGCAAGTGAAGGAGGCCCAGTGGCACTATTGACGTTACTGACGTCAACATTCCCAAACAGCTTGAGAAAAAGGCTGTACCTTACCCTCCTGTCCTCCCGAAAATGCAGGAGGATCTGGAGTATGGCCTCTACCCGCCGTGGAGACGGGAAGGCAAGCATCTGGACGGAGTCCAGGGTTATGCCAAGGAACAGTACCTGTTGGCTGGGTATTAGACAACTTTTGCCGTAGTTGACTGTAAGACCCAACCTTTCCACATGGCCTAGGAGGGCTGTGGTGTCCTGCTCTGCCTGTTGCCGGGTTGGAGCGCAAATAAGCCAATCGTCCAAATAAGGGAGGATTTGTATTCCGGTGGCTTGCATTGGTGCGAGCGCTGCCCGCATGCACCTTGTGAAGATCCGTGGGGCTAGGGATAACCCGAATGGGAGGACCCTGTACTGGTAGGCCCGCCCTTCGAATGCAAAGCGCAGGTATGGCCTGCGATGTGGTGCTATCGGAACGTGAAAATATGCATCCTTTAGATCTATTGATGTGAACCAGCTTTGCCGTGCGACGGCCTAGAGCACTTCCGCTGTCTTTAGCATGTGAAAGGGCAAATACTCTTCAGAAACACTGTTCAGCCCTCGTAAGTCCAGTATAGGGCGAAACCCCACCCTCTTTTTTTGGAACTAAAAAAATACAACAGAGTAAAAACCCACCTTGCTGTGTCTGAGGATCTACGATCTCGATGGCCTTCTTCTCCAGGAGGGTGGCTACCTCCTGGCTGAGGCCTGTCGCCTTGTGGGATCGCCTGAACTGTAGTCAGTCTGATCCCCCGGGAAAACTGGGGGCCGCGTCGGAATTGGAGATTGTTACCCTTGGGAAAGGCGTGGGTCACCACCCAAGGGTCTGTAGTGCAACTTCCCCAGCAGAGGAGGTGCTGCTGGGCGAAGCGCCCCGACGGCCCGCGCCTGAGCCGTCAGTACCTGCCCCCACCCACCCCTCGCTTGGGGGCCTGGAGGGGGAAACCCCAACCCCCGACCCCTCTGTGCCTGTGGTGCTGGCCTTGTGGGAGCCCGACGGGGTTGATAGGGTTGCTCAGGAGCTGGTGAGGTCCTGGGATAACCACTAGGACGTGCTAGCGGCAGAGGACGATTGGTGCCATAACCTTGTGGAGGCTGCTGCCTCCGTAGGGATGCAGCTCCCCAAAGGCTAGCAAACTGCTGCCGTGTCTGGTTAGTAGCCTGGATGCCACGATCCAAGGCCTGTTGTGCTGCTGGGCCAAACAGCTCTCCCGGAACTACGGGGGAGAGTGCGGAGGGTCCTCCGGCATAGCTCTGATAATGGGGACTGGGGCCAGCCATACACTGGCGGCGAGTCAGCGTAAGTGACGCGCATCAGCCTACCAAGCTTTCTGGTCATGAAGGCAAATGCCTGCAAAGACGTGTCACTTAGACTCTGCACTGAAGCATCTGCCTGGATGATTGCAAGGACTGAGACAGGCATCTGCACTGGATGATTGCAAGGACTGAGACAGGGCCAATATCAAATGGGACAAGGAGTTCCCGATACGGCTCATACGCGCCGCTGTGTCATAGCACTTTGTTAACAGGTCATCAGTGATGCGACACTGTGGCCTGGGACAGAGAGCATTCGGCCTCAACACCTCCTCTGGTGCCACAATGAGGGAGGCAATGGTCGGCTCTACGGCTGGCATTCGGTCAAGTCCATGCTTGCTGGCATTCTGCATTGAAGCCAAGGCCCTGCTGTCACTGGTGTGATGAGATAGCGATCTGGGGTCTGGCCAGCATCTGTGAAGCTCCTCAATATATGGCTGGGAGGGAGGCACAGAAAAAGTATCTTGTGGCGGGACACGCCTAAAGAATACACTAGCTGGAGCGATAGCTGCTGGAGCCTCATCCAACCCTAAGCGTGCCAGTGCCATTCGGACCACTGGCTTAACCGTGGCCGGGGAAGCTTCTGAGCCTGCCCTAGACCCACTCCCTACATGTTGGGAGCCGCCTTCAGAAACCTGGGTAGAAGCCTCTACCTCGCCCTGTCCCGGCCTGTCTTCATAGAACTGGCTACAGGAAGCCCTCGTAGACAGAGCATCTCCGTCCCATTCTGGTGTAGTTGGAGCCTCAGCCTGAGAGATTGACGCCAACCTGACTGGCTGAAGGTTAAAGAGCAAACTCTTAATCTCAGCCGAACTCTGACGCTAGCTTGTCCACTTTGGCAGCATAACCGTCAGCCTTTCCTAGCTTCTTCCTGGGCGGGGGCAGCCCTGGGTGGGAGCGTACTCGTACCACTGGTTCTCTTCCAAGCGGGGGAAGCTCACCTTCAACCTGAGGTCCTTCCACCTCGGCTAGTCTTGTCACCTTCAGCCCCATGTGGCATGAAACTGCAATTCATACACTGACTGTCGGACAGCCCCTCTCTCAGGTGGACCACACCGAGGCCATGCGGGGCATTCATCATGTCCATCTAGGGCTAGCAGTGGAGCCATGCAAGTGCGGCACCCATGTGAGCCTAACATGTTGGGGGGAAATAAGCTATCAAAAAATAGTATTTTTCCAGAGTAAAGTAGTTACTAATGGGCGAATGCACCCAACAGTAATAATTTAACAAAAGTGCCAGCAAATTGCTCAACGGTAAGAAACTCAAACTAAAAAACAGAGTTCTGTTTCTTTTCCCAAAAATTAATTAATTTTTCTTATTTACCCATTAGCCTCAACCGTAATGGGGAGCTTCTGCTCTTTAATTTCCAAATAAGGGAGTACAACGCTCTAACGTGCGAAAACACTCGTCTGGGAGCTTTAATTAAGTTAAACGAAAGTTGGCCACAAAAGGCAAGCAGACGCCGGTATATGGCGATCTCCGATGCAAGCGAGCCAAACAAAAACAAAACGTAAGCTTAAGCGGGTGCCGAAAACAGGTATCCCCTTATCTTACTTAACTTTAAAGCTAACACAGAGAGAATACTTACCTTAGCAGCCTTCGCTACAGCTGATGAAGACGCTGTGTTAGCCTAGCGTGAGCCGAGCTCACCGGCGAAAACACCGGTATGCGGCGTTCAAAATATAGCCGTGCGTGACTAATCGCAGCCCTTGGAGGACGAATTCGTGGCTCCAACCATGCGGTTGCAGGGCTACCAGCAAAGAGTCACCGGCTTATATTGCTTTATATCAAGCTTATCTCTTACTCTTAACCTGTATTCGCTACTGCGAGAAGATAACAAGGGAGCATCTTGGAGAGTGACGTGGGCTTATATAGACGGGCGGCCCGACGTCATCCCCGCGTCACGCGTGTGACTTTTGTTGATATTAAATACTCGACCTGCGCATGCCGCGATGGATAACATCCAGTGTTAAGCATTGCCTCTGTGCGGTCAGGTAAAGAATGAAAATAGAACTGATATGGGAGAAACCAAGACAGATACCAAAAGTAAAACGAGACCATGACAGTACCCCCCCCCTCAAGGGTCGACTACCACCAGGCGACCCACGACATGCACAAAAAAAAAGAAAAGTCAAAATCCGAGAATAGGGTGGGTGGAGGGGGCCCCAGGAGGAGGGAACAAAAATAAATTCTGGAGGCCTGCCACGGCGAAGACCCACAGGTGGCCGGCCATCAGCGAAGACGAGGTAGAGGGCGGGCCCCTTCTGGAAGGTAGAACCCCTCTGGAAGGCAAGGTGGAGGGCGGGCCCCTTCTGGAGGGTTAAGAAGATAATCTCTCCACCTAGTCCTGGGTCTTCCCCGAGGTCCCCTCCCCACTGGTCGTGCCTGGAAGGGAGGCGCCCAGTGGGCATCCTTACCAGATGCCCGAACCACCTCAACTGACTCCTTTCTAAGCAAAGGAGCAGCGGCTCTAATCCGAGCTCTTCACGGATGACTGAACTTCTCACTCTATCCCTAAGGGAGAAGCAAGCCACCTCCCGAGAAAACTCATCATCTCGGCCGCCTTGTACCCGTGATGCTCGTCCTTTTCGGTCATCACCCATCCTTCATGATCCATAGGTGAGGATAGGAGAACGAGATTGACCGATAGATCGACGAGCTTTGCCTTGCGGCTCAGCTCTCTTTTCGTCACAACGGTGCGGTAAAGCGAACGCAATACCGCCCTGCTGCTCCGATTCTCCGGCCAATCTGACTGGCGAGCCTGACTGGCTTCCGAGAACCCGTACACAGCTCTCGCTTTGGAAGTACAAAGATTGGATGGCCCTGAGGAGAGACCCCCCACCCCATACTCCCGCAGCACCTCCCACAGTTTCTCCCGCGGAACCCGGTCATATGCCTTCTCACAGATCCACAAAACACATGTAGACCCGGATGGGCATTCTTCCTCCGGCCCCCTCCAGGATCCTTGCGAGAGTGGAAAAGCTGGTCCCGTAGTTCCACATACGGGCGGGAAACCGCATTGTTGCCTCTTCAATCTGAGGTTTGACGATCGGCCGAACCCTCCTTTCCAGCACCTTGGAGTAGACTTTCCAGGGAGGCTGAGAAGTGTGATACCCGGTAATTGAGGTACCACTCCTCTGGTCCCCCTTTTTGAACAGGGGGACCACCACCCAGTTTGCCACTCCTTGGCACTGTACCCCGACTCCCACGCAATGTTGAATAGGCGTGTCAACCAATGACAGCCCCTAAACAACCTCGAGCTTTTAGCATTTCTGCTGGATATCATCAATCCCTGGGGCTTTGCCACTGCGGAGTATTTTATACCCTACCTCTGTACTTTCCATCAGGGAATAATTGCACGACAAATCAACATCATAATCCTCGAGCTTGTCCTCCATCTTTAGAGCGGGCGTGTTAGTCGTATTCAGGGTCCTCAAATAAGTGTTCCCTTCCAACGTTTCACTACCTCACTCAGGTTGAGGTCAACAGATCCCACCCTTCACTGTACACAGCTTGGTATGTGTATCCCCGTTTCCTCCCTCTCTGAGGTGCGCATGCATTGCGTCCTTTACCATGAAACATCTTTTGGTTGCTCGGATCGATTTAAAGTCCTTCTCCTGATGGCCTCTCCGAACTTTCTCCCACACCTCGCTGCTTAGCCCCTCGACCACGGCAGTCGGCGTGCGGCCTCTTCGAGCGTTTCCGGTACCTGCAACTGCGGTCAGGAGTCCTCGGGTAACATATCCCGATAAGGCCTTCCTTCTTTCAGGTCGGCTGGTTCCTCCCTGCAACGGGTGTTCCATCACGGTATCGTTGGTTTCCGCCCCTTGAGGAAACCTTAAGACCCTGATGGCTTCACTTCTCTACCGCGCAGCTCTTCTCTTCTAGCATGTGAGGCCTCTTGACACCTACCCACTCCTGCGCTCTAATGCCCCCAACCTCCACAGGAATGCTATGAAAAGGCTCCACCGGAGGTGTGATGTTGAGGCCCTGAGGGCAGCGGGCCCCTGCCAGTGACGTTCCCAATTCTTTTCGCATTTACCCGTTTGGGCTGTTACCAGGTCTTTCAGTGAATATTCCCCTTCCGGGATCCAATTCAGCCACCAGATTGGTTGACAGTTCTGCCCCTCTTTTCACCGAGGTCCAAAAACCTGCCACCTCAGATTCGATGACACTTCACAAAAACGATCTTCGATCTTTCGGTCCTAGGTTACTCTGGTACCATGTACACATATGAGCACCTTTTGTTAAACATGATGTTTGTTTT
>OLKM01000598.1:0-31176 GCA_900291075.1 Melanogrammus aeglefinus
ATCCACCCCACTAAGCCAATTATTCAGAAGAAATCGCCCCAGTCACACTTCATGAGCTTTACTCTTCGCATCACCAAAGAGCATCGCTAATGGATATCTTGATCTTTCATACCGAATAGTTTAACGATATTTCAATCAAGTGCAAGTTCAATCAATGCACTTCCGGTGGATAATAGTCTTAAATGTTAAGTTAATTTTTAAAACCTGTATAATATTATTGCAGTCATCATAGAGAACACAGCTCTACACTAATTTACAGTCAACACATTAATAATTATCCGATTTTGATTATCGGACAAAGCTGATGTTTCTTATCAATTTGAATGTTGATAGTGTGTGCTGTACCCCCTGACTTGACAGAATGTCACACCAAGAATGTCTGAGGCATAATAAAGTAACGTAGTATATTTGTAAAATGTTATTTACACATGATTGATTAAAGGGTTTTAAAGTTGAAATTGCAAATGCAAATGTCAGCTCTAATCCTACTTGCCAATAGCTGACACCGCTGCAGCAACATGGTTTTAAAGTACAGTGCATGAAATGTGGTCATGTGACGTCATCAAAGAGAGTACGTCATCTTACATCTATTCTTTATCTATGAATCTATGTAATCATAAACGATGTATTTGCGACCAATTTAAACAATCCCAACACCCAGCACTTCATTTGTAACTGTTCAAGCACAACATCGAACAACCAAGTTCTGGCCTCATCCATTGGTTCAGTGCTATGGTTAAAGCTATCCTGGCACTTGATGGTCTCCGGCTCTGTTTTTATAACTTGGGAGGATCCTAATCGGTGGACAGACGCTGCTTCTGTAAGACCAGTCTTGAGCTGAGAGGCCAGTGGCAGCTCTCCAGAGACGGGAGACCCTTCACTCCAAGGGCCCAACCGCCAGAAAGCCAGCACAAGACCTCGGGAAAAAAAATACTCTCACCGTATGAGCGTCTCGTAGTGTTAGGTTTGAAATCCCCAGTCAGAAAATGCTTGGTCGACTCCCAGGCCTTGGAGTCTCCCTATGGGTGTTTGTGACGGGGTCGGATGCTTCATCCCTACCTGCTCGTTTTGACATGTTTGAATGTCAATTCAGTATGGGTCGCTTTGGATAAACGCAGCTGATTAATAATAAAAAGGTATTGTGGCAACTGTGCAGGACAACCTCAATAGCCGAACACCAAACTAGTCTAGATGGCATGGCAATCAAAGGTTTTGAGAGTCCATTTGAATTACAGTTCAACACAAATACAACCAAAAACCCAGCTTGAGGTTTAATTGTGGGGATCAATGATGCAATTATTGGTTGGCGATGTGGAGACACACACTATGCTTTAACCTCTGACTATATAATTGATATACTGTAACAGCACAGATGTTTATAAAAATCTGTGCAGCTATGTCAATTATATGTGTCTGTATAAATACAGATGCTGATGCGAATAATAATACTAACATGCTCTGGGCTCCAGGTGCTTTTGAACATGTCTTGGTTCACAACATCAGCACTCATATCTCAACTGACAGCTATTGAAGAAGGCCATCTCCCTCTCTCTGCTGAAACAGGTCTGCCTGTTTTCATCTGAAGCAGTAAAACCCAAATAGCTTGAAGTATTGAGACGTTTTCATATTTTTGTATATAATATACAGTATATTGCATATATCTGCTTCCTGTATTTTGACCGGAGAGCGCTGATGTGTTTTTCTAAAGACGGTCACTGAACCCATGCCCCATTGGACTCAGTAAAGCTTGATGAAAAGATATCAACCCTCGGCCTCTAGAAACGCTTGTATCCTCATTAACACCCTTTTAATGAACACATTCATTAGTGCGCGGATCAGAGTTCAGATTAAGAGAGGCTGGCGAAATCAATATCATAAATATACAAGGCTTACAGACGGGAGTGGGCTTGGTGTTAGGGGAGGAGAAGGACAGGGGGGATGTAGATGTAGTGGTAGACGCGGGGAGGATGGGGATGGGGTAGACCGCGGGGGGAGGATGCGGGGGAGGATGGGGAGAGAGAGACTTGAACGTGATGTGGTTCAGGGAGTACTGGGGCTCCTATGGTAGACAGATCGATATGACTCAAAGAGGAAGAACCCACCCTGCACTGTCCACCCTTCTGTCCCCAGAAAATAGACAACAATGTGTTTTCAGATTTTCTTTCAAACAGTTTTTTATGTTAACATGCTCGTGTGTCTGGTCGCCTGGGGACCCACTTCCCTCTTTTGGGAATGACCTACATGGCAGCTGTATGAAGTGATCTGGGATTGAGGGAAGGAATTTGTCTTGCAAACTTGATTCTGTCATTATATTGCATAGTGTCATTTACAGCAGTAAAAAAACACAAACATTTACGCATGCATGTGTGTGTCTGCATGTGCGTGTGTCCTTGTGTGTGTGAAAATGCGGGTCTATGAAGCTGTCCCCGGAGAGTGTTTCAATATTAATAATATTGACCAGTCAGTGACAACACCAACACAGAGTGGTGAGATGAAAATGTAAGGCCTACAGCCACATGCATAATGCACAAGCACCCCAGGTACCCAGACAAAATGGATTAGGTTTAGAGTATGAATACATTTGCCTCTGCTGAGACCTTCCTGCAACATGAACTTCTTCATTAGGCTGGAAGGTTGTAGTTGATAGTAAGACTATCAACTACAATTTTAAGACAAATTTGGGTTGATATTAGGTTGTGTATCACTTACTGACTGCTGCAATGTTGAGTACATCATCCCCATACCGCGCTAACCAATTATGTGCTCCAATCAAGCATTTCAACTTAGGGAGCACATGGGTGGAGTTCACGCTCTTCAATTAATAATTGAGCTGTAGGCCAGCTGACTAGCGACACAGTATATAACTCTAGTCATCTCCAGGCCAACCAAAGGCATGTCAACACAAGCACTGAAGCGTTAGTCATGGGTCCTATAGTGGGTGTAGTTAAGTTGCTGGCAAAAGAAAATACAAGAATGATCGTCTAAATAGGAAATATTTAATGGATAAACTTTGTATACAGGAGATTGACTTAATCTAGTTGAGTTTGTAGTGCACCACCAAGAGTTGCTTTGAGACGTTCTTCCCAAATTTCTAGACCAGTTGCTTTAAGGTTTCCCATGGCTGCTTTAATCGGAGTTAAAAGGACCCCAGAGAGACAGAAAACCTCAAGGACAAACACACATGTCCACTTATCAGACACTTTCTTTACCCAACTTGTTCGCCCAACCCATCTACGTCAGACAAGGCACACACATTAGACGTGAAAAGAGGATGTGCAAGATGAAACATCAGCCCCAATGACGCTCGTCTTCTGCCTCTGTCCTTGGTGCTGAAACGTAGAGATTGACGTGCATTCAGTCAGTGTTGTGATGGGAGTGTGGTAAAAACGCTACCTGATTATGTCATCGTTGTGTCCCAAGTAGAATTTCTGCTTGTGCTCCCGCGTGTTGTACACAACTCCCACGCCGGCGACGAAATACACGATCTCCTTGGCCGCCGTGTAGTACAGGTTGTTGCGACACTGGTGTCCCCGGTACCCGTAGACCCACTCCAGTCTCAGGTGGCAGTTCGGAGCGGTCCTGTCAGCCATGTCCGTACTTCCGTGTCTCTGGTGCTAGCGCCTTGTGCAGGGGACAGGGTCATTCACCAGAAAGGATGGTTTTTTAAGCCAGTATGAGTCCCATTAGTTCCGTTGGATGTCCAGTCAAGAGCGTTGCCACAATGAATTATTTGATGTTTCATGTGCTTTGATAGAAGGCTATCCTAATTTATTTTCTGTGAAAGGTTCCTGTTTTTCCTTCGGAATAAGCTGTTTTAGATGTTTTGGGATGGTAGGTCTACTCATCATACTTTGGCTCCGGCATCGCAGCGCTCTCCGACATAGGTCAAAGCTCTTGTCAAATCCCACAAAGATGGAGCTTTAGTGTTATCCACAAGCCCCGCCCACATCGATGCGAGCTCAGGGGCCGAGCCTATCAGGTCCTTCCTCAGGCTCGCCGAGTACAAGGGTTTGGGGTTCGCGTGCGAGGCTTTCTGAGTCACCCTTTTCTATATAAAACACTTCGTCAAAAACCCTTTAACGTAACTCATCATTAGTTAGCGGGTTGTGAATGAATCACAGGCGAAATATAATTAAAATAAAATTATTGCCGTTAATGTACCCTGCATATTATAAATTGTTAGAGATACAAACATTGAGTGTTTTTATTGTATGTGTGCTGCTCTAATCTACTTTCCTATGATGTTTTATGTAGGCCTACGCTGTGTTTTATTGTCTGCATATTTTATTGTCTGTTTGCAATTGTCTGTCGATTCGTTCTTACTATGTGTTACTATATCTTCTGAGTCACCTATGTTGATTTTTTAATCTTTGTTTATCCCTGCATTTTATTTCTGTAATTTTAGGTTGCCTTTTGAATATCTGGCCGGGGACAAAGGATACTAGCCTCTTAGGCTAACTCTGGCTCACTTACAGTTTGACTGTTGATTAGTGTGCAATGTCCCTGAAATAAACCAATAAATAAATAAAATAGAGCAAGTTTTGAATTGGTGGGAACGTTTTCTTCCAATACATATAGTATAGTGACATATTTTTTATTATTATTATTGTTTTATGGAAATACTGCGATAGACTGGGGGTAATAGGTAATATTGTAACATGTAATGCAACATGGTATAAAGAATAAAGGGGACACTACGACAGTAAACTGGAGGAGGGCCAATGAAGGCCCGCCCCCTGTCCGTTGCCGAGCAACAGGAAAAAGCTTTAGCAGTTCATCCATGGTTAGCCTGAAAGCTCTCTGCTGAAACTCCAAGGGATTTTCTCTTTTTCCTTTTACTTAAACCATGGAAGTGACAATGGATCCGTTATTTCTGGCGTGGAGCTACATCCGGAGAAGAAAATTTCAACAATGCTCTGATATTTGCTCGAAAATATTAGAGGACAGTCCCTACGATCAGGTAATGTGGTGTAAAGTAGTTAGCTAAGTCGCCTAGCATGCTAGCGATCTGGATCTGGACTGGTTGACTTGGTATCGAGGTAAACATAATCCTGATCAACTCTGTTGGACTCGTACGAATCCTTAACCTTCTCTTCTCCTTAACCCTAAAGCTCCTATCTCTTTATTTACATTTTAACTTTGCAAAATTTCTTTCTCCGATGTTTGTTGCTTTAATGTTTTACAATCTGATCTCAACACATATGCTATCTTGTTAACTCAATCATGCTCTCTCAAGGACGCTGGCTCCTCAATGCTTATTTCTGAGGTAATCTCAATCCTTTGTCTTCCTGCACTGTTAACACTGGATACGGCAATATACTGTATATGCAGTCCCCCTGCAAACCGAGTACATGTTGTAGTAACGAGTGACGAGTGTGACTCTCCCATCCCCTAGTCCTGAAAATAAATGTAGTCTAATAAAAAAATATCATCAGCCGTATCGTGTTATGGAGAAATAGCAGTACGTAGTTCTTGTCAAGTTGTTCTCCTCCACTGGGATTTATAAAAACTGAGTGTGTGTGTGTGTGTGTGTGTGTGTGTGTGTGTGTGTGTGTGTGTGTGTGTGTGTGTGTGTGTGTGTGTGTGTGTGTGTGTGTGCGTACGCTTGCATCAGGCTGCGTGGAGTCTGAAGACGCGAGCCCTGACAGAGATGGTGTACATAGACGAGATCGAGGTGGACCAGGAAGGCATCGCTGAGATGATGCTGGATGAGAGCTCCATCGCCCAGGTTGCTCGTAAGTAGCTCTGCAGGGGAAACGGAGTGAAGAGTCCTTTAAGGTGAACCCCACCCCCAATGGCTGCACTGAGTCCTTTGGCTAAGCTGTTACAAAGGGTTGCTGGTTTGATCCTGTGTGAGGCGATGGTGGGGCATCAGAGAACCAGTGGTTCATTATTCACACTGCCCAAAATAATGCTTTATGTCAGCTTAATTGAGAATATAAAATGACTTGTTCTACTCATTTCCAGGACCTGGGACATCTCTGAGACTCCCAGGAACCAGTCACGGTGCTGGACCCACTCCCGCTGTCAGGTACCCCAGGCAGAGAGAAGATCCATCAGTTCAACACTTAAAGCCAAGCATGGTGAACTCATTCAAAGCAACAGCTTGTAATATTAGTATTTCCATGTTCATTCCACCTGTAGGCCCATGACACACTCGGGACGCCCCATCACAGGGTTTGTGAGACCCAGTACCCAGTCAGGGAGACCCGGTACCATGGAACAGGCCATCAGGACCCCACGCACGGCCAGCACGGCCCGGCCCATCACCAGTGCCTCCGGGAGATTTGTTCGCCTGGGAACGGTAATACCATGGTGTTTCCCCAAGGGAGCGAGTTCAAATGCATTATTCCTGATGAGGAGAGAACAGATGTCCAACCAGAACCAGATCCAGCCATTAGCTTGTGTGCGTCTGCAGGAAGACGTAGAACATTGAAAGATTGAATGCACTGGGAGTTAATTGTGCAGAATGTATTGTTTCCCATATAATGACTTTATTGCTTCTTCATAGTCATAATAGTATAATTTTCACATTTACATCCCTGGATAAAAGATAATCTACCGCCATCTCCACTTCTAAACCCTCCCAGCCCCCCCAAGTCTACAGCAAGGCTCCGCATGTTGCACACCACACGCATGCAGACATTCACACATACACACACAGCCAGCCCTCGTACATATCGATGTGATGTTCAGTGTTGTTAATTTTATTCTTATTTTGTTGTGTTGTTGTGTTCACCCAGGCGTCCATGTTAACTAATCCGGAGGGACCATTTATACATTTATCAAGACTCAATTTCTCCAAGTATTCCCAAAAGCCCAATTTATCGAAGGTAAGACTATGAATAGTTTTGTAATTTAACTTTATTAGTAATACAATCGTAAGCATAGCAATTTCAAATCAACGTGTCTATTTGTCCTCTAGACTCTCTTTGAGTACATCTTCCATCATGAAAATGATGTGAAAAATGTAAGTTGAAGGACAGTTATTGGCTTGAGTATTGATTTCATACCAATGTACCGTGGTACATATGCCCTCCACGTGCTTCAGGACCTGTGTTCTGTACCCAGGCTTTAGATTTGGCTGCACAGGCTACTGAGCACGCTCAGTTCAAAGACTGGTGGTGGAAGGTTCAGCTGGGGAAATGCTACTACAGGTATTCAACCACGAGTATTAAAAACATGTTACTATCACGTAATATCTCAAGATTAATTACAGATCACATTTAAGGTGTATTATCAGAAGCTGCTATTCAATTAAAACAAACAACTTTATCTTTTGTGTGTTGTTCTTTCAGACTTGGTTTGCATCGCGAATCAGAGAAACAGTTCAGATCCGCGCTCAATCACCATGAGGCGGTCGATACTTACCTCTATCTTGCCAAGGTACTCTTATATTAGGATGTCCTAACAACCAATCACAGCGCAGAAGATAACACAAGGATGCAGTAATCTTTGGGACACAAATAGTTAAATTGATGGACACGTCTTGTTATCTCCCATTAAAACTAGGTGTATCAATCAGCGTCTCGACCAGCCAATCACAGCGCTGAACCTGTTATCTCCCGTTAAATCTAGGTGTATCAGCGTCTCGACCAGCCAATCACAGCGCTGAACCTGTTCAAGCAAGGCCTGGACCGCTTCCCAGGAGAGGTCACCCTACTCACGGGAATCGCACGCATTCACGAGGCGAGTTTGGTTAATCTTTTGTGTTTTAAAGTCTCCTCCATCTTAACCTCCAAAAAACATTACACACGTCCTAATTAAATGGACTGTACTCCCGCCATATTTTTAGTCCATTGCGCTTATTTGTAACCTGTGTTTGTTTTGCTGTTGTCTCCTTAACAGGAGATGAACAACATTCCCTCAGCCACAGAGTACTACAAAGACGTCCTGAAACAGGACAACACTCACGTGGAAGCCATCGCCTGTATCGGCAGCAACCACTTCTACACGGACCAGCCCGAGATCGCACTGCGCTTCTACAGGTCAGCCGCGACGTGCATGAGACCCACCCCTTGAGCTCCCATTGTTTGTTCCAATTCAATCCTGAATTCCTGAATGCCGATTCAATCCTGAATTCCGATTCTAGCAAGAGATGGGAGCTCAAGAGGTCGGCACCAAACTCTTGAGCTCCCATTGCTTGTTAGGATTGAATTCCGATTAAATCCTGAATTCCGATTCTAACAAGCGATGGCACGCGCTCCCACCGCTTGTTCATTTAATCCTCTCGGTCCCTTAGACGGCTGCTCCAGATGGGGGTGTACAACTGCCAGCTGTACAACAACCTGGGCCTGTGCTGCTTCTACGCCCAGCAGTACGACATGACGCTGTCGTCGTTCGAGAGGGCCCTGGCACTGGCGGCCAACGACGAGGAGCAGGCGGACGTCTGGTACAACATCGGCCACGTGGCCGTGGTAAGAGATCAGGGAGGGGTTACGCTGCTTTCTACTCATGCTCTGTCGCTGTAAGAGGCTCACCGCCAAAGTGGCTTACGATGGAGGGTTTGGGGGGGGGTGGGGGGGTGAAGGGTTAGGAAAGACGTGAAGTTTCAGGATGCTAACTGGTTGGCTATGGCCGTTTGGGATCCAACACCCTGGCCGCTATACTATCCTGCCCACTTTGACATTGTTTCTGAAAAGGAAAATGTGTAACTCTTATTGTTCTCTTTTCAAAGTAAAAGTCAGCTTATATTGTCAATTCCAATATGTGCAAGACAGGAATAGAAATCTAGGAATCGAAATTGTGTTTTTCTCTGGCCCATGATGAATAAGGAGAAAAGGAGCAAATTTGGTCAAATAAAAAAAAGTAATGTTTCCAATTAATAAAATCGAAATAGTGCAAGATAATTCTGATTGATAATTCTTCTCCATTGCCTCCCGATCCTTTGACCAATGGAAGCCTTTGACTCACTACCGACTCAATGCTCTCCTGACAGGGCATAGCAGACTTGACGCTGGCCTATCAGTGCTTCAAACTGTCTTTGGCCTTCAACAACGACCACGCCGAGGCCTACAACAACCTGGCCGTGCTTGAGCTGCGCAAGGGTCGCGTCGAACAGGTGAGCACTTTGGCATCTTTGATTTGGCATTTTTTTTTTAATTAATTGCCTCATTAGAGCCCACAGGACTTCGGCTCGCTAATGGGTGAGTGTCCCATGAGCTCTTGAACATCTCAGCTAAAGCGATCAACCTGTTTGGCATAAGTAACATTAGATGTGGACGCAGTTACAAACAAATGGAACATAATTGAGGATTGAATAAATAATTATTAGTTTCTTGGCCCTTCCAATCCGAAACCTAAGGGAAGGCATCGGATTGGAAATTGACCTAGTTGCAAACATTCTAGTCATTTCAAACCATTCCATAATTTCGCAGAAATGTCCACTTTCTTGGGTTGTTTGGATGGAATACAGTGGACAACACTCTGTGAATGTCACAGTGGTGCTTGTGATTAACACTGTATGTGTTGTTATGTTGCTGCAGTCCAAAGCCTTCCTCCAGACCGCTGCATCCCTGGCCCCTCACATGTACGAGCCTCACTTCAACCTAGCCACTCTCTCTGAAAAGGTACCTCCGTTGTTTTCAGACACAGCATTCGCCTCATTTGCAACTTGTAAAAACAAAATGTGAATCCCGTCCAAAGGTGTTTCCTCCTTAGTCTTCTCCACTGCTTCTGTGATCTAAGGGTGCCTCACACCTGAAGCGGTTAACCCTAACCCTAACCCTGCTGGTGTGAACGCTCACTCGGACTCTGGTGCAGCTGCACACACACACTCTGCTCCGCATCCAAGTAAACTAGTTCTGTACACTTTACGTTTTGAGGTGATTGGTGATTTTTTTAATTGTAGGAACAGCAAAGCAAAATGAAAAAATAAACAAACAAAGAATCAATCTCACCCCAGAACTAACTGTGTGAAAGCGCACTTACACTTGTTGCATCCTTTTAATGTATATTATTTTGTAGCATATATATATATACTCATTTTTATATATTCAATGTATGTATTAACTTACAGTATTTTTTTGTCATCTTTCTCTATTATTATTTATTATTATTAATTTTGACCAGATCAATTGTGACAGAAAGGATTTCCCTCAGGATTAATCAAGGTGTGTGTGTGTGTCGTGTGTCTGTGTGTCCGTGTGTCCGTGTCCAGATTGGAGATCTGCAGAGTAGTTACATCGCAGCCCAGAAGTCTGAGGACGACTTCCCGGAGCACGTGGACACACAGCAGCTCCTCAGAGACCTGCGGCAGCACTTCGCTGTGCTCTGAGACCCCCAGGGTTCATGTAGTCTATGGTCCCAGCCTGTGTTGGAAGTGGAACGTCATCTGTCTGGACAATGGTTGTCATGCTAACATGTAAATAGTAAAGAAAAAAATGTATGAAACAGATATTTATTGTAATAAATTGAATATATGGAGTCTTTGATATGAGATTGTATTTCCATAGTTTCAGAGATATATTGTCATTTTTATGTATTCCATTCAGATAAATGACTGTGAAAACATGTGTGTGTGCTTATAATTTATTTATTCTTTATAAACAGAGGGCAAAATTGTGAGTGTAATGCATTTTAGATATGTTACTTTATTCTCTTCAGCCCTGCAGTTTCCTTTAGTCCTCCTAAAGTGACCAAGTTGTTCACGAGGAGCAGCAGGGAGTCCTTATTGGCCCTTACTTATTGGCCCTTACTTCCAGCCTGTGTTAACAGAATTGTTTCATTTGATACAAAGTACAGAATTGTAGGCCATCTATTCTATAGTGCCGTAACCTGGTTTTGGATTAAAATGATAACTGGCCCTGCAGAGGCTATGCTTGCAATAAACGACACACAAGTATGGTACCCTCATCATAGACATCATATTTGGGTTCTCCATGTGGCTTTTTGGATGGGAGCGTTCAGGAAGTGCAGAAGGGTCCATCTGTTAGGACATTGCCCTGTGTTAACACAGGTACTCACAGATGTTTGCACTTGCAAATTATTGTTTTTTTGTCATTAATGCCTAATCCAAAGATTAGTTCAAAATATAAAGCAGATGTCTTTAGATTTGAAATCAGAAATGTCTTCTTTTGGAAAAAAGCTTTAACTGACTTTATTTGGTAAAGTTTTGGACTAGTGTCTATGAAGCGAAATGAGGGGAATTGTATAGACACATGTGTCGAGATACACTTAGTAGGGCATCTGAAGGATGCGTTACCTGGAGCCTTCTGCCCCCTGGGCTATGTGTTGTGACTTATCTACTGGGCAGGGGTGGACTCAGTTATGTGCTCTGATTGGCTAAGCATGGCTGAACTATCGCCTCCTGGATACCCGTGTGTGTCTCTATGCTTCTCTCTTGTGGCTATGTGTTGGAATTACACTTGTTTTTGTGGCCTTGAGCTTCTGGGTCTCTCCAACACCTGGGCCGCTCGTATCTCTAGAATTGGTACATTCCAGGGATGCGGCTTCTTGTATGGGCCGGACGCCTCCCTAGGATGGGAAAGAAGCCTCTCTGGTCGCCAAGGACATGTGTGGCCTGTTGTATGAATGTGTGAATTATGTTACAGAAATAAAAGCATTAGCAGTTATTGAGTCTAATTGAATCAAACCATTGAGATTGACCTGGGCGAGACTGCTTTAAAGCTCTGTTTTTGCAGTGGAAACACAAAATGGTCTGGCTAAGGGTACAATTCAAACCACACTATGCAGTGTAGAAACCTATTTAGGTTGGGGGAGGTCTTCTAGGTTGAAGATATCTGGACTGATGACCAGACACTGATGGGAAAGACGGTTCATGCTACCATCGTTCATGTCAAATGTTGGCCTTTCCTGTCAAGTGTCAACCGGTTTGAACCTGTTGTGATACTTTGGTGTCAGTGATTTTGAAAGAAAACTTACGTCATGTTTTTTCTTCAGTAAATGAAATGTAGAAACAGTTTTTGTATTTATATAATTAAGTCAATTCATCAAAAAATCATTTCCTGCATTTATTGACAAGATATGGATCAATATATTCATACAAAGAAAAGAGATCTCGACATCCATGTACAAATTACAGGGCCATATATTAATTTCAATTAATGATTTATTCTTTGAGTTTGATCTTTGTTTGTTTGGTCTGATATTTGAACACGATAAAATATTTTTCCCGTGTGACCTCAACAACATAACCAAGTCGGTATGAATCCACAACCACAAGTCATTGATTCATAGGGTGATAATTACAGGTATTGAGAGTCCATTTCACAAATCCATTTGAGCGGATGCGTACAGGGAGCGTCGTTCCAGGCGCTGAAGGGGTTCACCCCGGGATAGATGCCTACGCAGTCTTCTCCTGAACTACCCGAATCGTTTGGCTCTCCTGCATTCCAAAAGCTGTATGAAGGGGTAGAGGATGGTTATTTGGAAGTTTATAACCGACCCATGAAGCAAATTTCCATCACAAAAGGAAAGTACAGTCTTAACATAAAACCTTTGCACATATAAAGCAACTTACAAGTAGAATTGTATTAAACATTCCATGAGCTTTTGCCGATCGGTATAGGCACTTTAAACAATACAATGTAACACTTCAATATAAATCCTCTTTCTTGAGAGTTGGTTCTTACTTTATGTTAGGATGTGCACCTTCAATTTGAGACCTGATTCCTGATACGAGTAATGGTACACACAACCCAACTACCTACCTGTATGTTCCTTACACCCAAAAGAAAAGTAGCCACACAGAAAAGTGGTGTTTGAGGTTTGGTGCAGTGTGAGAGGTTTTGTGTGGTGTCAGGTTTTGTGCAGTGTGTGAGGTTTTGTGCAGTGTGCGGTGTGAGGTTCTGTGTGGTGTGTGAGGTTCTGTGTGGGGTTCTGTGTGGTGTGTGAGGTTCTGTGTGGTGTGCGGGTGTGAGGTTATGTGTGCAGTGTGTGAGGTTCTGTGTGGCGTGTGAGGTTCTGTGTGGTGTGTGAGGTTCTGTGTGGTGTGTGAGGTTCTGTGTGGTGTGTGAGGTTCTGTGTGGTGTGCTGTGTGTGAGGTTCTGTGTGGGGTTCTGTGTGGTGTGTGAGGTTCTGTGTGGTGTGCGGGGTGTGAGGTTATATGTGCAGTGTGTGAGGTTCTGTGTGGTGTGTGAGGTTCTGTGTGGTCTGCTGTCTGTGAGGTTCTGGGCGGTGTGTGAGGTTCTGTGCAGTGTGTGAGGTTCTGTGTGGTGTGTGAGGTTTTGTTTGGTGTGCTGTGTGTGAGGTTCTGGGCGGTGTGTGAGGTTTTGTGTGGTGTGTGTAGTGTCGGGTTGTTACCTATCCACAAGCAGATTTCCATTCAACCACTTCCAGACGCCTTCCTCGTCCACGTCTCTCAGTCCAATCCAGTAAGCTGACCCGTACAGCTGTGCACTGGGATCGCTCCTGTCTTGTACATGCATGTGCAATGTCGACTGGAACAAACACACAGTCGTGTCCATTCACAAAACGGGATACACGACAAGACACAGATGATCATTTAAACAGGATGATTGCATAAGCCTTCCGATCATATAATATCATCATATATAGTATAAATGGATTCCCACCTGTTTCACACTGCTGTCTATAACGGCCAGGTCGGATCCCATCCTCTTACAGATAGCTCTAGCCTCCGTCCAGGATCTCTTCGCTTGGTTGGACCCAGACAGGTAGAAACATCTGGATAGGATGTAAGTCCAACCGGGTAAACAATGTCCACAGTTCATCGCTGGAGTCGAAACACATGCAGTAACAAACAAAAACATTACAATTTTTTGAATGTATTTCCATCATATATAACATGATTAACATTGTTCTATTGTATAACGTCAAGCATTGTATTCTTAGCAACGTGTGTTAACCCGGTAGACCTACTCATGAGATTCACTTTGGTCTGCAGTCCTGCAGTCTCCTGAGTAACCTTATCGAGTATTATGTTGTAGTCCCTGCCTCTTCTCTTCTGGTGCTCCAACTCCCACCTGGTCAAATCGATCTGCCTCTTTTCTTTCTCCAGCTGCCGGACAGCACTGGTTTGGGACTCGACTGTGCTCTGGTATTTTTTTAGGATTTTTTCAAACCCATCGCTGGTCTGAGGCATAGCGTCTGTCTGCTGACTGTCTGGAAAAAACAAGGGAATGCAATATCACTGCTGTCTCTCTCTGTAAGGATTGTAACAGCAACATGCAGCAGGTTTCCTGTTTTTATACGTTTATTGTGTGGCATTCCTCAGTTGGTCCTTTTGTAACACCTGTCACCCTTTCGTCCACAATAGGCCAATTCACATGGCTAAATCGATTTTGGTAATGCAAGTTATCAATGGGTATGCTCCTGATTATTATAAAATATGACCATAGGTACAGTTTATATCTTTAAATGTAACTTACAGTAGATTCCCAGGCTCACATCTACAGTAAACAGAACAACGGCAAGCACGATGAGGCACCATACTGCTGCTTTTCCGGATCTCACACCATGGCTTCCTACAGAGAAAGACACTGGACAGAGGTCAGAGGTCAACTTTAGGGTCCCCAAAACATTACATCAACGCTCAGTCACTGTCAAGTGAATTATTCCGTCGTCAGTTTGAGCATTTGTTATATAATAAGAGACACGATCAAAGACACTGCTACTACAAAGTTTACTTTTAGAATGTCTTTTGTATTTCGGTACTATACCATTTTGGTTCTGTGTATCCGTGAAATCTTCTTCATCACTCGATTTATCGTTGATGTTGCCATATGTGCGAGCCGCCTTCGGTGGGATCTCCATGTTGGTTGTTTGGATGGGAGTGTTCAGGGAGTGCAGAAGGGTCCATCTGACAGGACATTGCCCTGTGTAAACACAGGTACTCAACCATGTTTGCACTTCAGAAAAATGCAAATAATTACTTATTTTTTTTTATTAATGCCTAATCCAAAGATTAGTTCAAAGCATTAAAAAATATGGTTTAGAAGAAACAGACATTTGGAATTGGAAATAAAAGCATTAGCAGTTGTTGAGTCTAATTGAATCAAACAAAGCATTGAGATTGACCTGGATCTGAGGCTGACTGCTGGCACGCTTCGGTTTTTTTGCACAGGAAAGACACAAAGGTCTGGCTATTGGTACAATCCAAACCACACTATGCAGAGTAGAAAACATTTCAGGGTGGTGGAGGTGGGGTCTACTAGTCTTCTAGGTTGTAGATATCTGGACTGATGACCAGACACTGCTGGGCAAGATGGTTCATGCTACCCAGAGTTGTTAAACAAAGCGAGTTTCACAGCTGGCCGAATGTACTCTTATTGGTCCCAACAACCACTTCATGTCTACTAAGACATCAGTAAATATGTCGGTTTGAAACTGAAAGTTTCAAACCTTTCTCTTTAAAAATTAATGGTGTCATTAATTTTTACAGAAAACCATCTGCATGTTTTTTACTTCAGTAAACAAAATTTAGAAACAGTATTATTTTTTCAATGAATCTAAATTTTAAAATGTATTCATTTATTGAAGATATGGAATATAAATCATACAAAGAAAGACCTTTGCATCCATGGACAAATGGAGGTCATATATTACAGGGTAATATATTAACTCTACAATAAACATTTTATCCTTTGACTTTGATCTTTGTTAGTTTCTCTGATCTATGTCCGGTTTGTCTGATATTTGAACATGACTATGGGCAGGCTAGAACTAAGACTCCCAGTGGCAATGTTTCGTCCCCATTTCACAAATCCAGCTCTTTAATCATTGGTATTCAGTGTTGTTCCAGATATGCAACGTTCCCTCACCGGCATAAGCAGCTGCACAGCTCTACCACAGGCACCCAGTGTGTTCTCAAGACTTCCAATACCTTAAAACCAATGATATATCGATTTAATGATACGCTTTCAAATGCATTCTTGCGCTGTGTAGTCCTGCCCTAGTCTCAACAGCTTGGTTTCCCTGGGTCTCGTTGGATGAGCGTCACCATCTATTCTAGTTGATGGTTATCTTGGTTTTGTCTGCACTGTTCCAAAGTAAAACCAAGTTTTTATTCTGTGAAATGGACCCTTTTAACAGCAAGGTGGGAGAACAAGGGCAAAGACGGCAGTTGCTCATATCCCCCATTATGAGTGTGCTCATAATGTCCTCACTTGTCCTCACCACTATGTAGCCTACTGCCTGTGCCCTGGTACATAAAAAGTGCAGAATCAGTGTGATGGGTGACACCTGTTTTTGGCCCATAACAACGCTTCCCCTCCTGACAGGTCATCAGCATGGCTGAGCTTGCTTATGGTCATCTGTATCAGTCAGGGGACACTTAAAGGGGTGATGTGATGCCGTCTCAGTGTTTGGATGTTATCTTCCGTGAGATCTGGACTGAGTAACACAGGGCATCAACCAGGGTCCACCCTTGCATACAGCGTTTGCAGCTCTCCTCTGGGGCGAGAGGAACCGTTGGTTTGACAAACCGAGGAAAGCTGCACCTATTATTCACATAAATTTAGATTAAACAGAATCCCATTAGACAGCCTGTAGTACATATGATTTATATGTAGAATTCTTTTTTATGAATACATATTGTTATTATTACTGCAGATGTTCTCCAGCTTTATACCATTAGCATTATATATATTCATTTTTTATGTTTATGAAATGAAAGTCATACCGGACAGGATTAATTTTTGATATTTGTTCTATTTTTTCATGCTGAAAGAGTGTGATCCGATCTCCATAAGACAATGCTTCCAGTGGTCTCAGACACAGCCCTCCTCCAGGGTGACCAATATTGACGTGTTTATTGCTCTGCTACGTCCACAATGTTTAGCTTCTGTGATAGAGTCCAACGCTCTTGCCTCAACTGAAGTCAATGAGACTAACTGAAACTAATTATTCTAAAACCTAAATTAATGTAAAAATATTTTAAGTGGAATATCTTAAAAAGCTAAACAAATAAAATAATGGATAGTAGCGAGCATTCCAAGCTAATATGAACATTTTAAAAGTGGAACGTCTCTTGGTGACTCACAATTGTGGAAGGAAAAGGGTCCCAACATTTGTCGAGAATAATAAAAAAAAAGAAAGAAAGAAAGAAAGAAAGGAGAAGGCCTAAGAACAATAGTCGAGCGCTGCTTGCAGCACTCACCTAATAATTACATTTGAATAATCAATAAAACCATTCTGTTTCTTGTAGTTATAATAAGACGCATACACGTAGATTTCCCATTGTATCGTTATATCCACAATGAGACAAAATCAGGGGTTTCATTGTTGATGTTGCTTCATCTCACACATCCAGTAAAAATCATGTCCGTGGCAGCGTCCGTCGTACCACGTATGTGTTGGATCTCTGCCCGGGTAGAAAGCAGCACAGTTCTCATCCTCCCTGTTCGGTTCCCCTTCGATCCAGTAGCTGCTGGATTTAAGATAAGAAAATACGGTGGCATCGGTACGCAATTGTGGCAAGAAGGCAAATTGTATTGCGTTCTAAAATAGAGAAACACAACAATGTAAATGTAACATCTATCTAACAACGTAAATCAAAACAACAGAGTGGGCGAGGGGGGCTCTTACAACGGTGGGAGCATGGTAACGTTGTTAGTCCACACCCATCTGTTGTCCTCAGAGATCTCTGTCAAGCCCATCCAAAACCCACTCGCCCACCAACCGGATGTGGTAATTTTTGGGACGTTGTCATTTCAACAGTTGCTGCATAAAGAGGGCATACATGTACGATAACTTCCATGAGTTTCACTTCCAAACGACAGATCGATGCAAAGACGTCCAAGAGGCAGCAGGTCTACTGTGGTTCGATAACACTATAAACTCAACCCACAGACACCATGGTGACCTTACCTGCTCCTCCCAGGTCTCTATCACCACAAGATCCGCCTTTCGACTGATGCAGTCCTGCCTGCTATCTGGCCAGTTTTTCTTGACCGGATGGTTCGTTAGACCATTGGAAAAAAAGTAACAGCTTGTATTTAGGAGAACCCAGCCTTCCTGGCAACGGCCGCAGGACTTTCCTGTTTCAATGACACACCGATCGAATAAAAACATAGAAAACACCATGAAACAAATCAAAGCATCAACATCAGGCGAATACAAAATGATTCAAATTCTTAACTTCCATCTCACCCATGTCCTGATTAGCAACGACTAGTTTGTCCTTCTCCATGCGAGCCCTGTTAATGAGGCTCTGGAAGCCATCGTTGAGGCTGGTCTGCTTCACCATCTGCTTTTTTGAGTGCATCATGCTTTGATACCTCCAGCCTCAAGGCAATCTCAGCCGCCTTCGTAGCTTTGACCACTTCGCTGTGGTTTTTCCGGAGGTAGCTGAGCTCCAGGATGTAGGGAAGGTGTTCTCTGAACTCTCCAGAGGTTGCAGGTATACCTCCTTGGTCTCTTGCTACCCTGATTGACATTTCAATCTCATTAAATCATGTAAGTGTGAAGGTGCTTATTGTAACTCCAAGCATACACACAAACTACCCCTTTTGGTGCCATTGTATATATAATACCTGCAGGATTTCTTTAGTGTTAGTATTTTTTGTGAATTGCCACGAAGAGTGGAACATATGAATGGGAAATGCTGATGGATAAATGAACAACTTTAGGGTAAGTGGCCAATATAAATTATTAACATTTTCTTGCCATGACAATAAACAAGACTACATAATGCAAATGTAAAATCCCATACATTTGTTGCCGTGTCCACTTTTGGCTTGTACTCACACAGAAAATCCCAGAACTCACAGCAGTCACCAGCAGCACAACATTTAGCAGTCCAAGAACTGCTGCAGGATAACAAATCGTGACCTATGTACTGTAGACATAGCACAGTCAAGTTAATAAAACAATGCAATACAATTCAACAGCACACAATTCACTTGTCTGATTCAACTAGCATAAAATGAACATAAACAGTTAGATTACACTACACTGTAAGATTAGAAAAACGTATTTTATGTTTTTCTTGACTAAAACATACACCAAAATAATCTAATTATCTTAATCCATTGGATTTGCAAACATTGGTAGATTATTATTATATATATAAATAACAAGATCATTGTTATTTATATACACAGAGATATGATTGATTCTGTGTGTTTCTTGAAAATGAGTCAACACATAGGCCAATAAGAAAAATCAGAATAAACTCAAATCTGATAGAGGAATATTTATGTAAATACATGCCTACCTGGCCAAGCAGATTGGAAACCCGTGAGGGGCCATCTCTCATGTAGTTATTTTGAGAAACAACATAACTTTGTAGACTTTAGTTTGTACACATGCACCTCGCTTGACTCTGAATTCACTATTTCAGAACAGGCTGGCTATTTCCCTTTTTTATCTGTTATCAGTGGTCGGGATGGGGTTGGGGAAGGGTAGGGGGTGGGGATTACAACAAGGGCTTTTCCGTTTTCTGTGTGAAGATATACTATGTGTCAATTTCCATGTCGGATGAAAGGTCTTTTATAGTGATGCTTGAAAGATAGTTACACAACGAGTATTGAGTATTAGCCTGATTACAAGAAAAACAAATAACATTGTATTGATGATGCAGTTAGACATTATTTCATTGTCCCCATCAGGAAATGTTGTTGTGATGCAAGTGATAGTAGAATAACACTAGTTGATACAATACACCACAGTAGTTCCAATGTAGCCAAAAAATACAGAATACAAAATTTAAAAAATGTGTGTGTGTGGTGTGTGTGTGTGTGTGTGTGTGTGTGTGTGTGGTGTGTGTGTGTGTGTGTGTGTGTGTGTTGTGTGTGTGTGTGTGTGTGTGTGTGTGTGTGTGTGTGTGTGCTGTGCGTGTGTGTGCGTGTGTGCTGTGTGCGTGTGTGCGTGTGTGTGTGTGTGTGTGTGTGTGTGTGTGTTTAGTCATCATCACACACTCACAAATATCACGCTTATTTTTGGTTAGTTAATTGTTTACCCACAAATATATTTCTGTACTGACTCTACAGTACATTATTCAAATAAATATGAACTAAATTCAATGTGTTTGAGTGTGTGTGGTTGATGAATTATTTAAACAGGATTAACCATCCATCAACACATACTAGGGCGCTCTGACCTGCAAGTCCTGAATACCTGCTCTGACAATTCTACCAACCCTGCATCAATGACCTTGTGTCCTGGTCATCGGAGGAGCCCAGCTCAGCCATCTAGCTGGCGTGTGGCGGGAAGCACTGCTACACTGGTGCCCAATGTGGGGCCTCTCTGACCCCTGCAGGGACCCAGAAAGGCTGCCTTACGATGCACTGGGATTCAAGATTCAAGATGATTAAAGATGATTTATTGTCATATACACAACAATTACAGACGCAGTCACTGGCAATGAAATTCTTTAGTCTCAGGCTCCTTCAACAGTGCAATATAAAAGAAAAGCAAAAGTACAATAGAAACACAAGTAAGAGAGCTGTGACCTAAATAAACAAATAAATAAACTTAAATGAATAACTAGAATAAAATGAAAATATCATAACTGTTATATATAATAACTGTAAGGTATAGATGCAGCATAAAAAGGTGTGAAAAGTAAACAGAGATTTCGACTGTTATATAGCGGCATAATGGGGAGCTAGGTAGCTCAGAAGTTCAGCAGTCTATATGGCCTGTGGGATGAAACTGTCCCTGAGTCTGGTGGTGCGAGACCGGATGCTGCGCCTGCGGAAGCGTCTACAATATGGCAGCAGCTGCAGTTTGTTGCTGGGGTGATGAGGGTTTTTTATAACCCGGGAAGTCTTCTTCCTGCACCGCTGAGTGAAGAAGTCCTCCATGAATGGCAGCTCCGTCCAGGTAATGTGCTGGACAGTTTTCACCACCCTCTAGAAGGGGTTAGGGGCGGAGCAACTGCCGTACCAGAACGGTGATGCGCAGCAGCCAGTCAGGATACTCTCTATGGTGCACCTGTAGAAGTTGCGGAGTATCCTGGTGTCCATGTTGAACCTCCTCAGCCTGCGGAGGAAAAAGAGCTGTCTTGCCGTCTCTGTGATGGCGTTGGGTGTGGTGAGTCCAGGTCAGGTCCACGCTGATGTTGGACCCCGAGGAACTTGAAGCTGCTGACTCTCTCCGCTGTCGTCCCGGTGATGGTGATGGGGATGGGGCGTGTTCGACCCCCTGTCGCTTCCTGGGCTACCAGCGGTGGGGACAGCCACCAGCCAACACCAGTCCTTGCCCCCTCGGCAGCGGGGATAGACAACCAACACCAGCCCTCTCCCCCACGGCGATGGACAGCCCCTGGCCAGGTGGAGCGTCGGAGCCACTAGGTGGAGTGTTGCTAGTGTTATTCAGACACATTATCTTTATTTTCAATAAGGCAACATTGGTTTAGTGGAAAAACGGTCCCTTCAATAAAGGGACCGTCATTAAATTATAAATATATGTAATAAAAAACAATTGAGTGTCGGCCCAGTGACTCCAAACCAGTATCCAATTGTATTACTAAACTGGACACATAAGACAGACCTCCTTTTTATGGTATTTAAGTTCTTCTCTTTTTCTATTTTTATGAATATTAATTTACAGAATTATACATAAAAAATCAATAGCTTCTTATGCCATGTGAACCCAGTGACTCCAAACCAGTACACCAAAGGAATCACAATGTCACCCTGTTTTGACAGTTTGTATTCTCTATGTTGAATTTAGGTCTGTATTGCTTGGCCTAAGATATCCAGGAAGGGACGAAATTTAAACTTTGGCTTGCTATGATGGAGGCTGAGCTGAGGTAACCTGCTTTATGTCTCTCTTATCTCCAGAAATCACCTATTTACAGTAAAAGTAAATAAATACAGCATTATTTGCAAAATATTTGAACCATAATTATTGTTTTTAAAAATATAGTACTTTTTACTAATTAAAACGTATGGATGAGTTGAGTTTCCACTGTATCGTCACTAGTGGGCGTGTGTTTCAGCTCAACCTGTTGGTGGTCTCTTTCGAGCAGCTCCTGTAACGTCAGAGTGTTTCCGGGTCTGAGCATGGAAATAGAGAAACCATGGACTCCGTTGTCTTTGGACGTCTTTTCTTCTGCTACTTGTCTCTCACCGTGTTCGTCATCAGAAAAGTGATTTCATTTCTGCCTCGTTGTTCTGCTTATGGGTTGCTGTCGTATGCGTATTAGCACGTAGGAGCGGGTTTCTTGAAGGAGTCGGACTTAACGCACACAGTGTCATGCTTATTGAGAAAGATGGAGCCCGAGTGTTTTGCGTGCGATTCCCTCACTGCGGGGGCAACCCTGGACACACGATTTAAACTTTATACTATCAACGATTAACAACACATATTCTTTTCAATTGCTTCTACTTTGTCTGCGTAATGCCTAATCAACCATCCTTTAGGCCTATTTACAGATATGTAACGCCAACAGAAGTGTTTATAGCTGTGTTACATACTAAAAAAAACAGGTCTAGTGTCCTGTGTGTCCCCATATTAATAGCCATCAGAATGTCCCTCGACGAGTATGAAAGGCATTACGCGTCGCTCAACCTCGGACCTTGGGCGGCGAGTCGGTGGCCAGGCGGGGCGGTCCGCGTCGGGCACGTTTAGTGGTGAGGAAGAAAAGTTGCATTTACATTCCTATCCGGATTCTTGGGAGAGGGGCGTTTTGGTGAAGCGACCCTCTTTACAGGAGGAGGACAGAGTAAGCTTCAAACTCCAATCATGTTTTTTTTTAACCCGGTTGAATTTCCCTACGCATTGCTCATGCCAGTCAAACTGTGGTTAAGATATCTGATCTAAGTGGCTCCTAGTTCCCATACATTTTTTTTAATTTTTTTTTAATTCTTGCCCTTTTGGCCCTGTGTTTTCACCTATGGTCTTCACACTGTGCCTGAAACATCGCAAGGACAACTCCTGTCGTGTGAAGGAGGTGGAGTTTGAACTGCCTCTCGGAGAAAGAGCGCCGAGATGTGATGAACGAGATCAGCATCCCTCTTTATCCTGCAGCACAACAACATCATCGCCTACTTTAATCACTTCATGGACAAGGACACCTTGTTCATTGAGTTGGAAATACTGCAAATGGTAAAAACGGTGGTACCTCGCTAGGATGATATAGATACTTTATTAATCTCTGAAGGGAATATATGATGGAATTCTTTGGGATTAGTGTGAAATGAAGTCTTGCTTCTTAAAAAAGTTTCCTGGTTATTTGTTCCCAAGGGGAAATCTGTATGATGAAAATCAACCAACACGAGAGGGGAGCTTTTCACAGAGGAGGTATGCAACGATGCAGGAACACTTAGTATATATAGCGTATCGTGTAATTAAACACACATAATATAAATAATAATAATAATAATAATAATAATAATAATAAAATTTTTGTCGCTTAGATGGTTATTCTGGTTTCCTGTACCCAAATTGCCTCAGCGCTGTAGCCCACATTCACAAGGCTGGGATCCTACACAGGTAGAAGGCTTCCACTGGCTTTCACTCTTCAGTTTCTTTACTGCTTAAACCTGATCTCTCCTCTCATTTGTAAAAAGACTTACTTGTCAGAGAGATATCAAAACGTTAAACATGTTGCCTGACCAAGACCACCCCTGATCAAGCTGGGGGATATGGCCTGGCCAAGAAGCTGGACTCCCAGTTTGCCATGGCTGAGACCGGTAAGTGAACCTTTCATCAAACTCGTGACGGACGATTCACCATCTGGTTTGCCTGCATCTCAGTGCCAAGAGTGTTGACGGTATTTGCCCCGTTGTGTGTACATGCAAGTGTCAGCACGTGGGGGCACACCGTAATACATGTCGCCCGGAACTGTGCCAAGGAGTCAAGTACGACTTCAAATCAGACATCTGGGCCATGGGCTGTGTCATCTTCGAGGTGTTAACACTGACCCGGAACCTTTGACGACCATGCCATGACGCCACGGTGAGTCTGCTTGTTTGGTACACAACTATCCCATCCTATATTTAACTGCTGTGGGATTTGTTCAAATTGGAAGCCAACGTGGTTATTTTTTGGTTTTTTAACGCTGTAATCCAGACCCCCTGAACTTGTGCGTTGAAATAGTAGTCCAGGGCAACTGACTCTATGGACGTGGGACGACAAGGTGTACTCTCCTGAGCTGATCCGGCTGGTGTACGAGTGTCTGGACCAGGTGAGGGGAAGGTCAAAGGGTCGTGTAGTCGTCATACTGACCTTGGTGATGGGTAGGATCGCCTCACGAGCCACTGTGTGATCCTTGGTGATTCTCGTTGTGCTCAGGATGCGTTGTTGAAGCGACCCTCGCCGACCACAGATCCTAGATCCAGCCCAGTCGCCTCCTGTTTCCAGACCAGTAAGTCTGCCGGGAAGCTAAAGCTTAATGATTGTTTATTCGTTTGGTTAAAGCCCTGATTGTTGTTGAGTGTTGTTCTGTGTGCAATTTGAAACCCAGAAAGTCTTGCTCTTCAGTTCAACGTATGCGCCTGCCATCCTGTTTCTTCAGGGAGCTAGATAGGAACGTAGTGGCCCTGCTCAATACTCAGCGATGAAAGAAGCCAAAGTGAGTGTGGGTGTCTTGTCTTGGGTACACGATCCTGCGCTGGGCTGCACCAAGGTCCGGACCCTCGTCATTTTTGTAAGAGATTTTTTTTATACAAATCAATTCTTCTCCGAGGTTAATGCTAATTCATTCAAGACTTGTTTACTTTGTTGTCCGCCGTGTGTGACATTTGTCGGTGCATGCGTGAACAGACGCTTTCCCCCCCCCCTCCCATAACAAACGAACACCCCGCAACACTGAAGCCCTCGCCACCATTCCCGGACGCGACTAGTTTTCAACACCTGGCTAGCGCCCTGTGTGTGGTGTGTCGCGCTTGACATTATTATCACCACCCACTTCACGATATATACTCTGTGATGTCATGTTTCTAAACGGGGCGGTCTTTGTTGCCTCCTCAGGCTCAGCAAATGTGACGGAGAGCCCGGTCGCCGTGGTGACTACGCCGCTACAGGGAGGTGTACTGCCTGGGCGGGGGGAAGTTCACGGCCCCCAGAAGTAGCACTTCAAGAGGGTGACGAACAGTGCCAAGCAGGTGTGCGGCCGGAGAGTAACCAGTCTTCGCGCCGTGTAACGGCGTGAGAAGGAGCTCTACACCCTGGGCGGTGACGGTGTTGATGTTTCACACAGACCGCACACGAGACGAACGCAACGCATGTCAATGGATTATACTTGCATTTCAACCACAACGTCACACACAATGAACATACACGAGTCACACACACACAACTGCACACACCCCACAGACTCCACGCCCCAGAAGCTAGACCCACACGACAGGACCACCAGTCATCCCAGCAGGTGTGCTCCTCGAGAACCACTTCCGCCTGGTAACGGTGGAGAAAGGAGCTCTACCACGCTCTGCAGTGTGAAGCGGTGTTGATGATTCACACAGAGCACACAGACGTAACGCACCACGCATGTCACATATACATGCATTTCACAACCAAACAAGCACACACACACACACACACACACACACACACACACACACACACACACACACACACACACACACCACACGACACAACACACACATCTCCACACATTAGTCATACAAGCAGGGTCTCCAACGCATACGTCGATACACACGTACTCCATGCATACCATTTTCACGCACACGAGCACACACGCTCATACACACACCAACCACAGACATCCCACACACAGAAAACGCAATCATAACACACATCTCACGCGACACAGTTCACTGCACACAGTATAAAGCACACACGGCTTACACACACAGCACAGCACACAACACACACATTCCCACCACAGAAACGCTCATTAATAACACACGTGGTCACACACCACGCACGTCGATACACAACTTTCACACAAGTGTCACACCCACACAGACACACACCTGTACGTATCGCAAGTGGCTTTTGAACTGAGCCACGGCCCCCGCTCCTCCCCTTCCAGAACGTCCAGGGGCGGCGCCAGATGGTGGGCCAGCTGGGCCAGCGGGAGACCAGTCGTCTACCGCCAGCCCAGAAGGTGGACTGTTCTCCAGGGCAAGGCCATCCGGCAGGTGGCCGCGGCGCCCGACTTCACGCCTGCGTGGACGAGTGCGGTTGGGACGTTATAGCGTAGCCTTTATACCTTCAATGGCATTTAGCACAGACGCTTCAAGTCCCAAGCGACTACAAATAAGTTAATTTTAAAAGAAGATAAACTGTTTATCGATGTCGGTGCAGTAAGGGATGTCATAGACAACAATACTGGCAAGCACTCACAATCGCTAGGTAAACCCATTCCCCGTACCACATCAAAGATAGCATGATAGATACTGCTAACCACATGCTACATCTATTTTTTTAGTGCCGGATGTACAACATAACATTTGTGCGTACATTTAATGTGCCGGGGGGGGAGGCTATGCAGAGTCTGGATGAACAAGTTGATGCTTAGGTTGATGTGGAAGCGCCGTAGTCGCGGCTGACGTGCCTCCCTCGTGAACCCGCTGCTGAACCAGGGCCTGCTCTCTGCCCCCAGACGAGACCAGAGGTACATGTTTGGGCTCGGACTACTACGGCTGCCTGGGCGTGGAGAGCGAGCGGGCCCCCAGGCGCTGGAGCCCGTGCTGCTGGATTCTTCGAGGAGCGGCCTGTGCGCCAGGTGCGGGCGGGAGACAACCACGTGGATGGTGGCTGACCAGCGCGCGGGACATCTCTCCTGGGGATGCGGGAGACGGTAAGCCCACTCTGGCGGCTCTCTCCTTCGTGGGAACGCCGGGGATAGGAGTTTGCGGCTTGCAAGGGTATCAGTAGCTAGGTAGATTTAAATGAAAAATCTGCCAAAGAAAACTCCTAACACAGCTCTTTAAACAAGTTCATAATCCAAACTGTCGGTTCCCGAACCTAACAAGATTCGATTTCTCGTTTTTAACTTTCACGGATCAACCGAAAACCAGAAATCGATGAAACTGGAAATAGTTTTACCCTTTCTGTAAATGATGTTTACTATAATGTTCGGGTTTTTAATTGAGGGAAAGAACGCAGGTTAAAATTTCAATTAACGCCAGATAAAAACCGGAGATTAGGTTTGAGTTAGAATACCTCAACAATATCTGGGCAAAATATGACCTCGCAATTATGCCTATGATGCTAAACGGATATGGTTTTATTAGGCAATATCCATATCGTGTGATATAGTATTTCCTTCATTGTAGGTGTAACATGTCCAATGGATACCACTGGCCATGCGAATTAGGGGTCAGCACTGGTTACTGAGTCTATAATCGGTATTTTGTGGACATACCCAACATGGGGGTGGTAGTTTAAAAAGGTTTGCAGTATGTGACGTTGACACAACATTCACAATATTTTCAAGAAGGTTGCCTCGCGCAGACCCTCCCCCCAGACTTGAAGCAACACGGGCTGCCCCGGTTAGGATTAGGATTATTTTTTATTGCCATTATGGCAGAACCATAATAGGAATTTGTCTTATAGCTGCAACAGGGACAAGGACAGTTTAATGTACAAGACATAATAGGACAATCAATGCCACGGGTGATGAAATAATAATAACACTAGGTCAGGTTTAGCCCACTAACAAAACACAGGCGCATGGCGCGCACAGTGCAACATTATATTGATAGACGAGGCAACGTTTTATCTATTTTTCGAAAATGGAGAAAGCCTGAGATGCTAGCATCGGATAAGCTCATGTACTACCGTCTGCAATAAAAACTGTTAACTGCAGACGTAGACGCAGCTCTGTATAGCATCACTGGCTATTAAAAGCAGTTGTGCTGACAATTAGCACAGTTCTTTTTAATTAGCATGTATTTCCGTTATAACTGCTGATCACACTATTGGTCGTAATTTCATGACTTATTTACACTAAAATTTCCTTTTAAGGCAACACACAACCAGGACCAACTGTTCCGTGATTCGCGATCGGGAAATGAAGTTCGGCTAAATTGAATCTGGGACCGACTCGAAAGCACCGACATGGGAGCGGCCGGTTCGCACACCTACTGGATTACAGTGAGCCGTTACGTTCCACGCTTTACTGCTCTCCACAAACTACCTAAATCCAATCTGTATTAATAAAACCGGAAGTAAGTCAGGTCCTCTCTAGACCAAAAACACAGACGCCGCTGTATTCAACCAGTCACCTGTTGTAACAGCAGAGCATTCGAGGTTGTAAGGTACTGTACTCGAGCCTCGAACGGAAAAAATCCTAAACGAGGATAGAGAGTGTCACCATCTTCTTCGATTACACTTTATTCTGGATATGTTCTACATCCTCACTTGCCGGGCTTCAATCGATTCGTAGTCAAGCTGCTAGCCCTCCACCAATCAGAATGGTAAAAGAAATGACCCGACTCGAAAAATGGACCCGATTACACAGTGAATCCGGCTAGAAGATGAAACCGCTGACGTGGCCGATTGAGCGACTACACCAAATATGTCGATACTCAGATACTCAATTGTCACGACGCCGATTTCTCTCGCCGACTTCACCCGATTTTCGGTCCGGGTTGTGGGCTTGCCTTTAAACCATGTCATCCCTTTTACAGTACTCCATGTCTCGTGTTGTGTTTGTACATTATTTTCAAACTAATGATAATATCATATTCGCAGCGAGCAGTCCCCTTAAAGTACCTTAAGTCTTGGTAAATCACTGTCCTTGGGGAGCCAATACAAACATCCCTCGGTCTCATAGTAGATAGCTGACCGACTGCAAGGGCGGGGGGGGGCTTTGTTAGAGTTTGGTTTTTTTATTTGCTTTGCGTTGTCTAATGCTCGCCGTTAGAGGAGACAAGCCTCAAATTTTTACATAGATTTTCGAGCAGCTGTGTTTATCTCTGGTTTGCAGGAGCGCCTGGGCTTAGACTGTGAGGATGGACTTCTCTTCTCTATGCAGTAAGACTTAATAGTTGTTTTTTTATTATTGAATGTACTTGCATGACCTTCCTATCCCCTTCCAATCCAATTTCATATGATGGACAGTACATTCATTAAATTAATTATCTTTTTTTTAACAGATCAATGTTCAAACGACATCCAAAATAAAAAGTACCATGTCTAAGTCTTCCAGGTGCGGATTGCCTTAAAGGAGCATCATGTGCTCTGTGGTCCTGCCGCAGCGATGGGACTTTCTTCCTGGGGACGAGCTGGGGAAAGGTGCTGGCCTGCCGGGGAACAACGGAGTTCAACAAGCTGGTCTAGAACCGGGGATCCGGCCTCAAGAAACCATTGCGGAGAGGTTGTCTACATTTACATTGGTACATCGTGACGATTACAGTTTACATTAACCCAAAGCGACTACAACTGAGCATTTGTCAGCACAAAGAGTAAGAAAACAATATATAGCAGCAGTCTAGCCTGAACTTGAACAAAGTGAGTCTTTGATCCTTTTGCAGCATAACAATGCATATCAAAAGACCCCACCAAGACATAGAGCGCACAAATGTCTCCACCAGGCCACCAGAGCATCCCGTTACACCACCACTCTCACCCTGGTGAAGGCAGCTGTCCCGGCTTCAAGATCCAGCTCATCTCCAGGAACCCACCGGGCCGCCATTGACCGGTACGACAAAACTAAACAAAAGAAGGCATTGGATCTCTGCAATATTCGATAGCTGACCTAGAATGCTGCCATGCTCCAAAGACGTATAAAAATCGGCTGTGTTGTCACAATGGGCAGAAACGGGCCGTATGATTACGTATGCGCAACACAACTACAGGCAGTTGCGGCGTGAAAGGACCTTCAAGAAGCACCAAGGGCGGGTCACAAGGTGGTGAGTGGGGACCTTCGCGGGGGAAACCCTGTGACCAAAAGTTGTCCTTGTGGGGACGGATTCACCATGCCGCTGCCAACCGAAGGTAAGATCCACAATCTATTGGTATTGGTTACAAAGAGGAAGTCATATTTACAAGGCAGTTTGAGGTTTGCCAAATCAGTGGTTTGGGGTCTGGTTGTATCTTGGATACTATTGGTTTTTAATTACACTACATCAATATTTTTGTAAAAAAATATTTGCCATTGTTCTCGTTATGAGATTGCTCGCTTTGACATCCACTGCACCGGTACCGCCAGACAAGACGAAGATCTTCTGCGGTACCGGCGGAACCGGGCCCGGGGAACGCGCCGCTGGGCATGCCAGGCGGACAAGCGGCTGTCGGGTCGGAGTGTGCCACCGCCACTGCCCAGGCATCTTCGTCCCTTGACCACGATGCCAAGACCCTCTCGTGCACCGCGCATGGCATACATCCTCATCAGGGGTCGGTATTCACGCCCTATATGTCGTGCCCCGTACGGTGCGTAATACATTCACGATTAAGAGGATGTAGCAGACGCTATGATCCAAACGTGAAACTTACAATAAGTACCTTCTGTCAGAAGAAGGTGAAACAATTATATCGCCTGTCAGGTACAGTAAGATGTTTCATAGAGGACAAGATTTGCAACACTACAGCGATTCTAGGTTGACCAATCTCGCCAATATTACAACCAAGATAGCTCAGGATAAGCTGCTACACAATGCTTGGAGTAAAAGTGTTTAAGGCAGACGTTCCCACATAGACTATAAAAGTGCATAAGACAAGGTCGGCGGAGTACGTGGAGGGCGGCTAATAGGTCTAGTTGAACCATATTTGGGGACGCTAGTGAGCGAGATCAGCTCACCAACAGCACCAGGTAAGATGACATGGTGCAAGCACTGCCTCAGTTGTGTCCCTTTCTCTCTCCCCTCCACAGAACGAGTGCGCTACAACTCAAAGACCATGTCCGCTCCACACAGCAGCGGGCCTCTCGTTCAAACAACGACAAGAGAAGAAAAGAAAAAGGTAAACAACTGCGCCCGATTTGGTTGTTGGTTTGTGCGTCACTTTATGTGACTCGATCAAACTTACATCGGGCTGCGTCTGATGTGTGTGTTTGTGTCTGTCTCTGTCTGTGTTGTTGGTTTTGCGCCTCGTTCCCACTGTAACGCACAGCCCCCCAGCCCGACGGCGTCGTCCTCCACCCTGGAACCTGGACCGCGGGCTCTGAACGTGGCGGTCCGGGACCGCGCTTGGGCGGCACGGCTGGAGGCCAACGCGAGGAGTGCGTGACGGGAACCTCGGCTATTGCAAGCAGAGCCAGGCTGGGACAGCTCCTGCCCCCTGGCTCCTAAGTTGCCCCCTCAACCCTCACCCCCACCCCCCCCTTCCCCCCGCCAGCCTTCAAACCAGTCATGTGGCTCAGAGACAGCGGTTGCTGTCATGGAGGGTTGC
>OLKM01000598.1:31201-136201 GCA_900291075.1 Melanogrammus aeglefinus
ATGTGTGGACGTTTTCACCACCTTAGAGGGTTAGAGGGCGACTGCGCGTACGCGTTTGATGAGCAGCGTCGGTAACTCTCTTGGTGCAACCTGTAGAAGTTGCCGGAGTACCTGGTTGTCATGGTTGAACTCCTCAGCCTGCGGAAGGGAAAAGAGCTGTTTGGCGTCTCTCAGTTGAATCGGCGTTTGGATGTGGTGAGTTCAGGTAAGGTCCCGCTGGATGTGGACCAGAGAATTGAGCTGCTGACTCTCCAACGCTGTCGTCCGGGTGTGGTGATGGTGGGCGTGGTGTTCGATTGTCCCGCTTTGGGCTACAGCGGTGGGGGCAGCCGCCCCGTCTTGCCCTCGGAAGGGTAGAAACACACCAAGCCTCTCCCCACGGCGATGACAGCCCTGGCAGTGGCGGTCGAGCCACTAGGTGGAGCTGTTCTAGTGTATATTCAGACCTTATCTTTATTTCATAGGCACAATGGTTTAGTGGAAAAGGTCCTTCATAAGGACGTTTATTTAAATTAATGAAAAAACAATTGTGTCCGCCCAGTGACTCCAACCAGTATCACATTTGTATACTACACATGACACATATAGCAGAACCCTTTTAGGTATAAGTTCTTCTCGTATTTTTATGATATATAATTACGAAATATACATAAAAAATCAATAGCTTCTATTGCATGTGACCCGTGACTCCAAACCCAGTCACCAAAAGGCTACAATGTCAACTCTGTGACATTTGTATTCTCTATGTTGATTTAGGTCTGTATGCTGGCCATAGAACCAGAAGGGACGAATCAACTGGGGCTTGCTATGATGGAGGCTGAGCTGAGTAACCTGCTTTATGTCTCTCTTATCTCCCGAAATCACTATACGTAAAATAAGATAAATACGCATATTGCAATATTTTGAACTATATTGTTTTTAAATATAGTATTTACTATATAAAACGTATGGATGGTTGAGTTTCCAACTGTATCGTCACAGTGGCGTTGTTTCAGCTCAACCTGTTGATGTCTCTTCGACAAGTCTCCTGTAGTCGAGTGTGTTCCGGGTCTGAGCATGAAAAATAGAACATGGACTCGTGCTTTGGAGCTTTATCTCTCTGCTACTTTGTCTTCACCGTGTGTCGTTCATCAAAATGATTTATTTCTGCCTCGTTGTTGTGATGGGTTGCTGTCGTATGCGTATTAGCACGTAGGGCGGTTTCTTGAAGAGTCGACTAACGGCACACGTGCATGCTTATTGAAGAGATGAGCCGGTGTTTTGCGTGCGATTCCCTCACTGCGGGGCAACCTGACACACGATTTACTTATCCTATCACGATTAAAACATATCTTTCAATTGCTTCTACTTTGTCTGCGGAGCCCTAAATCCATCTTTAGGCCTATTAACAGATATGTAACGCAACAGAAGTGTTCTAGCTGTTTATACATAAAAAACGGTTATGTCTGTTGTCCCCATATTATAGCCTCAGGGAATGTCCTCGACGAGTATAAAGGCATACGCGTCGTCTACTCTTCAAAATCGGCTGGGCGGGGTGCTGTGGCCAGGCGGGCGGCGCGTTCGGGCCGTTGTAGTGGGAGGAAGAAAGTTGCATTTACATTCCTATCCGGATTCTTGGGAGAGGGGGCGTTTGTGAAGCGACCTCTACAGTGCGGACAGTAGGTAAGCTCAAAACCTAATCAGTTTTTACCCTTGAACTTTCCTACGCATTGCTCATGCCAGTCAAACTGTGGTTAGAATATGTGATCTAAGTGATCTACATTCCCATACTTTTTTTAATTTTTTTTTAATTCTTGCCCTTTTGGCCCTGTGTTTTTCAACTTAATGTTTTTCACGACTTGCTGAACATCGCAAGAACTCATTGTCGACAGTGTGAGAAAGTGGAGTTGAACTGCCTCATCGGAGAACAGAGCGCCGACGATGTGATGAAACCGAATCAGACATCCTCTCTATCTGCAGCACCACACAATCATCGGCCTATTTAATCATTCATGACAAGGACACCTTTGTTCATTGAGTTGGAATACTGAATGGTAAACGGTGGTTCATCTCCTAGATAATAATTACTTTATTAACACTGAAGGGAAATAATGGAATATTCTTTGCATTAGGTGAATGGTCTTTGCTTCTAAAAATCCTAGTTATTTGTTCCAGCAGGAATTCTGGTATGTAAACAACCAACGAAAGGGCGAGCTTTTCAGAGAGGAGTTATGCAACGATGCAGAACACTAGTTATTATGCGATCGTTAATAAACACATAATAATAATATAATTATATTAATAATTATATAAATAAAATTTTGTCGCTTAGATGTTAATCTTCCTTGATACCAAATTGCTTCAGCTGTACCCACATTCACACGGGGCGATCGATCTTACACAGGTAAGGCTTCCACTGGCTTCACTCCTTCAGTTTCTTCACGTTTAACCTGATCTCTCCTCATTAAAAACTTACTTTGCAGAGATATCAAACGTAAACATTTCCTGACCACGACCACCCTGATCAAGCTGGGGGTATTATGGCTGCCAAGAAGCTGGATCCCAGTTTTGCCATGGCTGAGACGGTAGTGAACTTTCATCAAACTCAGTAACGCATAGATCTGGTTTGCCTGCATGCTCAGTCCGTAAGTGTTGACGGTATGGCCCCGTTGTGGTAGCATGCATAGCGTGGCCAACGTATCATGTCCCCGGAACTGTGGCAGGAGTTCAAGTACGACTTCAATCAGACATCTGGGCCATGGCTGTGTCATCTTCGAGGTGTTAACACTGACCCGAACCTTTGACGCCACGGTGAGTTCTGCTTGTTTGGTAACAACTAATCCATCCTATATTAACTGCTGGAATTTGTTTCAAATTGGAGCAACGTGTTATTTTTTGTTGTTTTAACGCTGTAAATCCAGAACCCTTGAACTTGTGCGTGAAAATAGTCCAGGGCAACTGGACTATGGACGTGGACGACAAGTGTACTCTCCTGAGCTGATCCGGCTGGTGTACGAGTGTCTGGACCAGGTGAGGGAAGGTCAAAGGGTCGTAGTCGTCATACTGACCTGGTGATGGTAGGATCGCCTCACGAGCACTGTGTGATCCTTGTGATCTCGTTGTGCTCCAGGATCCGGTGAAGCGGACCCCGCCGACCAGATCCTAGAACCAGTCGGTCTCCTGTTCCAGACAGTAAGTCTGCAGGAAGCTAAAGCTAATGATTGTTTATCGTGGTTAAAGCCATGATGTTGTTGATGTTTGTTCTGTTGTGCAATTGAAACCAGAAAGTCTTGCTTCAGTTCAACGTATGCCTCCTGTTTCTTCAGGAGCTTAGAGGACGAGTGGCCTGCTCAACTCAGCGATGAAGAAGCCAAAGTGAGTGGTGTTCTTCTTGGGTACATGTCCTGCGCCCGGGCTGCCACAAGGTCCGACTTCTGTCATTTTTGTAGAGAATTTTTTTATACAAAATCAATTCTCTCCGAGGTTAATGCTTAATCATTCAAGACTTGTTACTTGTGTCGCCGCGTGTGTGACATTTGTCGGTGCATGCGTGAACAGAGCATTCCCCCCCCTCCATAACCAACGAACCCCGCAACTGAAGCCCCCCCCATACCCGGACCGATAGTTTTCAAACCCTGGCTATGGCCTGTGTGTGTGTCGCGTTGACATTTATCACCACCACTTCACGATATTACTCTGTGATGTCATGTTCTAACGGGCGGTCATTTGTTGCCTCCTCAGGCTCAGCAATGTGACGGAGAGCCCGGTCGCCGTGGTGACCACGCGCTACAGGGAGGTGTACTGCTGGGGGGGGGAATTCACGCCCCAGAAGCTAGACACCTTCAAGGGGGCAACAGTGTGCAGAGGTGTTCGCGGAGAGAACCACTTCCGCCGTTGGTAACGGTGGAGAAGGAGCTCTACACACCTGGCGGTGAGCGGTTGTTGATGATTCACACAGACGCACACAGACGTAACGCACACGATGTCACATATACAATCATTTCACACACACACACACACACACACCCACACACACACACACACACACACACACACACACACACACACACACACACACACACACACACACACACACACACACACACACACACACACATCTCACACATACGTCATACACACGTCTCACGCATACGTCATACACACGTCTCACGCATACATTTCACGCACACGTAACACACGCATACCACACAACACACAACACACACATCCCACACACAGAAACGCATCATAAACACACATCTCACGCACACATTTCACGCACACGTAACACACGCATACACACACACACACACAACACACACATCCCACACACAGAAACGCATCATAAACACACGTGTCACACACACACGTCATACACACCTTACACAAGTGTCACACCCACACAGACACACACCTGTACGTATCGCAGTGCTTTGTGAACGAGCCACGGCCCCGCTCTCCCCTTCCAGAACGTCCAGGGCGGGGCCAAGATGGTGGGCCAGCTGGGCCACGGAGACAGTCGTCCTACCGCCAGCCAAGAAGAGTGACTGTCTCCAGGGCAAGCCATCCGGCAGTGGCCTGCGGCGCCGACTTCACCGCCTGCGTGACGGTGCGTTGCGGGACGGTTACAGTAAGCCTTTACCTTCAAGGCATTTAGCAGACGCTCAAGTCCAAAGCGACTTAACAAATAAGTTAATTTTAAAAGAAGAATAAACTGTTTATCGATGTCGGTGCAGTAAGGGATGTTCATAGAAAACAACTGGCAAGCACTCACAATCGCTAGGTTAACCATTCCCCGTACACATCAAAGATAGCCATGATAAGATGCTACACAATGCTACATACTATTTTTTTAAGTGCCGGGATGTACAACATAACATTTGTGCGTACATTAAGTGCCGGGGGGGGAGGCTATGCAGAGTCTGGATGAACAAGTTTGAGTCTTAAGGTTGATGTGAAGCGCCGTAGCTCGCGGTGAGGTGCCTCCCTCGTGACCCGCTGCTGAACCAGGGCCTGCTCTCTGCCCCAGACGAGGACCAGATGTACATGTTTTGGCTCGGACTACTACGGCTGCCTGGGCGTGGAGAAGCGAGCAGGGCCCCCAGGCGCTGGGAGCCGTGCTGCTGGAGTTCTTCGAGGAGCGGCCTGTGCGCCAGGTGTCGTGCGGGGACAACCACGTGGTGGTGCTGACCCAGCGCGCGGGGACATCTACTCCCTGGGGATGCGGGGAGCACGGTAAGCCCCTCTGGCGGCTCTTCCTTCGTGGACGCCGGGGATAGGAGTTGCGGCTTGCAAGCGTATCGTTAGCCTCATAGCATAATGAAAATCTGCCAAAGAAACTCCTAACACACTCTTTAAACAAGTTATAATCCAAACTGTGTTCCCCCTAACAAGATCGATTCTCGTTTTTTAACTTCACGGGATCAACCGAAAACCAGAAATCGATGAAACTGAAATAGTTTAACCCTTTTTGTAAATGTGTTATATATGTCGGGTTTTATTTGATGGGAAGAACGCGGTTTAAATTTCAATTAACGCCAGATAAACCGAGATTAGAGTTTGGTTAGATATCACAATTTGGGCAAAATATGACTTCGGCAATTATGCTATGATGCTAACGATATGGTTTTATTAGAATATCCATATGTGTGATTATAGGTATATCCTCATGTAGGTGTAACATGTCCAATGATACCACTGCCATGCATGGGGTCAGCACTGGTACTGAGTTATAATCCGGTATTTGTGGACATACCCAACATGGGGGTGGTAGTTAAAGGTGCAGTATGTGACGTTGACACAACATTCACAATATTTTCAAGAAGGTTGCCTCCGCAGACCCCTCCCCCCCAGACTGAAGCACACGGGCTGCCAGGTTAGGATTAGGATTATTTTTTATTGCCATTTATGCAGAACATAATAGGAATTTGTCTATAGTGCAACAGGACAAGGACAGTAATGTACAAGACATAATAGGACAATCAATGCAACGGGTGATGAAATAAATAACACTAGGTTCAGGTTTAGCCCACTGAACAAACACAGGCGCATGGCGCGCCAAGTGCAACATTATATTGATAGACGAGCAACGTTTATCTATTTCGAAAATGAGAAGTCCTGAGATGTAGATCGATAAGCTCATGTATACGTCTGCAATAAAACATGTTATTGCAGACGTAGACGCAGCTCTGTATAGCATACTGGCTATTAAGCGTTGGTGTTGGATTAGCCAGTTTTTTTAATTAGCATGTTTCCGTAAACTCTGATCACATATTGTGGTAATTTTATGATTTATTACACTAAATTTTCCTCTTAAGGCAACCACACACCAGACCAACTGTCCGATTCGCGTCGGTAAATGAAGTCGGGCTATTTAATCTGGCCGACTCGAACACCGACATGGGCGGCCGGTGCACACCTACGGGATTACAGTTGACGCCGTACGTTCCACGCTTTACTGTCTCCAAAACTACTAAACGCTAATCTGTATTAATAAACCGGAAGTAGCAGGTCCTCTCTAGACCAAAACACAGAGCACGCTGTCATCACCAGTCACTGTTGTCAGCAGAGATTGAGGTTGTAGGTACTGTACTCGCTGAACGGAAAAATCTAAAACGATGGATAGAGAGTGTGTCAACATCTTCTTCGATTACACTTTATCTGGTATGTTTACCATCCTCACTTCCGGGCTTCAATGATTCGCTAGTCAAGCTGCTAGCCCTCCACCAATCAGAATGGTAAAAGAATGACCGACTCGAATGGCCGATTACACATGTGGAATCGGCTGAAATGAACGCTGACGTGGCCGATTTGAGCGACTACACCAAATAGTCATACTCAATACTCATGTCACCGACGCCGATTCTCTCGCCGACTCCGATTTTCGGTCCGGTGTGGGCTTGCCTTTAAACCATGTCATCCTTTTACAGTACTCTCATGTCTCTGTGTGTTTGTACATTATGTTCAAACCATGATTAATATCGATATTCGCAGCGAGCAGTCCCCTTAAGTACTATTAAGTGCTCTGGTAAATCATGTCCTGGAGGAGCAATACACATCCCTCGGTCTCTAATAGATAGCTGACCGACTGCAGGCTTTGTTGTTGCTGTTCTAATGCTCGCCAGTAGAGGGAGACAAGCCTCATGTTTACATAGATTTTTCGAGCAGCTGTGTTGATCTCTGTTTGCAGGACGCCTGGGCTTAGACTGTGAGGATGACTTCTCTTCTCCTATGCAAGTAAGATTAAAGTTGTTTTTTTATTATTGAATGTACTTAGCATTACCTCCTATCCCCTCCAATCCAATTTCATATTGATTGGATACATTCATTAAATTAATTATCTTTTTTTTAACAGATCCAAATGTTCAAACGACATCCAAAAATAAAAGTACCCATGTCTAATTCTTCCAGGTGGAGATGCCTAAAGGAGCAATCATGTGCTCTGTGTCCTGCGGCAGCGATGGGACTTTCTTCCTGACCGAGGCTGGGAAGGTGCTGGCCTGCGGGAACAACGAGTTCAACAAGCTGGGTCTGAACCAGGGCATCTCCGGCCTCAAGAACCATTGCGGAGAGGTGTTTACATTTACATTTTACATGTACATTACATTTACATTAACCCAAAGCGACTTACAATGAGTACATTTGTCAGAACAAAGAGTAAGAAACAATATATACAGAGTCTAGCTGAACTCTGAACAAGTGAGTCTTGAGTCTTTTGCAGAACATGCATTCAAAAGACCCCACCAAACATGAGCCACAAATGTCTCCACCAGGCCAGCCAGAGCATCCCGTACACCACCACTCTCACCCTGGTGAAGCAGCTGTCCCGCTTCAAGATCCAGCTCATCTCCCAGGGGAAGACCCACGCGGCCGCCATTGACGGTACGACAAAGACTAAAACAAAAGAAGGCATGATCTCTGCAATATTCGATAGCTGACTAAATGCTGCCATGCTCCAAAGCGTTAACATGCGTGTGTTGCACATGGGCAGAAAGGGGCCGTCTGATTACGTTTGGCTGCAACAAGTACGGCCAGTTGGGCGTGAAGGACTTCAAGAAGCACCAGGGGGTCCAGGTGTTGATGGGACCCTTCGGGGGGAACCCTGTGACCAAAGTGTCCTGTGGGGACGGATTCACCATCGCTGCCACCGACGGTAAGATCCACAATTCTATTGGTATTGGTTACAAAGAGGAAGTCAATATAAAGGCAGTTTGAGTTTTGCCAAATCAGTGTTTTTGGTTTGTCGGTTGTATTTGGTACTATTTGGTTTCTTAATTACACTACAATCAATATTTTTTGTAAAAATATTTGCCATTGTTTGTTTTGAGATTGCTCTGCTTTGCATCCCACCGTCCAGACAATCAGATCTTTGCGTGGGGGAACGCGGGGAACGGGCGCCTGGGCATGCCAGCGGACAAGGGCTTCGGGTCGGAGGTGTGCCCCGCCCTGCCCAGGCCCATCTTCGGCTCCCTGCACCACGTGCCAGACCTCTCGTGCCGGGCATGGCATACCATCCTCATCAGGGGTCGGTATTCAGCCCTTATGTCGTCCCCCGTACGGTCGTACATACATTCACATTAAGGGCATGTAGCAGACGCTTTGATCCAAAGTGACTTACAATAAGTACCTTTGTCAGAAGAAGGTGAAACAATATATCGCTGTCGGTACAGTAAGGATGTTCATAGAGACAAGTTTCAAGCACTAACGATTGCTAGGTTGACCAATTCGCCATATACAACCAAGATAGCTAGGATAAGCTGCTACACAATGCTGAGTAAAAGTGTTTAAGTGCAAGGACGTCCCACATACTATAAGTGCATAAGAAGGGTCGGCGGGGTAGGTGGGGGGGGGCTATAGAGTCTAGTTGAACCATTTTGCGGACGCTAGTGAGCGAGTCATCAGCTCACCAACATGCACCAGGTATAGATGACACGATGCAAGCACTGCCTCATTGTTTCCCTTCTCTCTCCCCTCCCACAGAACGAGTGCTCAACTCAAAGACCATCCGCTCCAACAGCAGCGGCCTCTCGTTCGGTAACACTGCACCCCGATTTGGTTTGGTTTTGTGCGTCACTTTATGTGACTCCATCACTTCATGGGCTTGGTCTGATGTGTGTGTTTGTGTCTGTCTCTGTCTGTGTGTGTTTGTGCGCTCGTTCCCACGGTAACGCACAGCCCCCAGCCCGACGGCGTCGTCCTCCACCCTGGACCTGGACCTGCAGGGCTCTGAGACGTGCGTCCGGGACCGCGGCCTGGGCGGCACGCTGGAGGCCAACGCGGAGGAGTGCGTGACGGGAACCTCGGTGCTATCAGCGCAGAGCCAGGCTGGGGACAGCTCCTGCCCCCCCTGGCTCCTAAAGGTGCCCCCCTCAACCCTCACCCCCACCCCCCCCCCCCCTTCCCCCCGCCAGCCTTCAACCAGCTCATGTGGCTCAGGAGGTACAGCCGGTTGGCTGGTCACTGGAGGGTTGCTAGTTCGATCCCCGGCTCTTCCTAGCAGAGTGTCGAGGTGTCTCTGAGCAAGACGCCTCACCCTTACTTCTCCCGACGAGCTGGCTGTCGCCTTGCATGGATGACACCGCCGTCGGGGTGTGAATGTCTGCATGAATGGGTGAATTGTTAAGAGCTTAATACTGCATGAATGGTAGTATTGTTAAGTGCTTTGAGTGGTTAGGAAAGGGCTTTATAAATGAAGTCCATTTACCATTTCCTTATGTCAAGCGATGAGGAGGAGGACATGACCCTGACCTCTTTTTTTTCTCGTGGTTCCTAGGAGCTCCAGGATGCGGAGTTCATCCCCATGCCGGACCTCTCCCTGGGCCTGGCGTCCGACGGCCCCTCGAACTACTCGGAGAGCGTGACTCTGCCTTACGAGCAGCTGCAGGAGCTGACGGCCGCCGCGGCTGCCGTCACCATCGCCGAGAAAGGCCTCTCGGTAAGACCTGGCCTGGGGCAGCTGGAGGGGCTCTCTCCTCCGGAGCCTGGAGAGGCTTTCACGGTAGTCCGTTGGGTCATGAGTCCATTTGAGTTAGTTGTGTAGAAAAGACATGTTCACACAATATAGTATTGTATGTCGTTTATCCTTGCACTTAAAAATATTACTTTGCATTGTGTAGTGTCTTATCTTATCTATCTTTGTTGTATACAAGGAATGGGTTAACCGAGCAATTGTTAGTGCTTGGCACTTGTTTCTATGAACATCCTTACTCTACCAACAGATATATATGGTTATTTCTCTTTCTACTGACAAATGTACTTGTTGTAAGTTGCTTTGGATAAAAGCATCTGCTAAATGCCTTAAATGTAAATGTCAAATGTAACTGTATAGTATTATGACTTCTAATGGTTTAAAGTTCGACCGGTGGCGGTACTGAACGGATGGCAGACTGAACATATGCAATGAATATGTTAATAAGATGGTAATAATGATAGAACTTGCATGTAGTTGAGCTAAGTCTGCTTCTTTGGTGACACCCACAGACCAAACGAGTGGGTTGTGATCATTTTAACGGGCTGGAGGACGTTGCAGACTGCAAGAAAGCAGATCCGGTACCGTACTGTGAAACCAGAGGTGATATTGCCCAGGTCTGTATCCCCGAACCATCCCACACCATGTGTGTCTTTATTAGTCCCTGTGCTGGACCCAGCCTAGAACACTTTGGTCATTTGTGATTCTGGTGATTCTAGCTGCGGGAGACGGTGGCTCGCCAGGAGCTCAAGATCCAGACCCTGGAGAAACAGGTACACCAAGTTGTTGTTTCCTTCCCTCCTCAGGAAGTCCACCTGCATGTGATTGACCTTTGACCCTGGCTAATCAGAGCTCTTGCCGTGTGGCCCTGCGACTGACAGGTCAGCGACCAGCGCAAGGAGAACGAGAAGCTCTGGACGGCCATCGACCGGCTGGCATCACGGGACGCCGCGGTGGAGGTAACCAAGAGTAACGGGACGCCACCGTGATCACGTGACTCGAACCTCCGGAGGCTGAGGAAGCAACACTCAGGAGACGCTTCATGTCCGTCTGACCTGAGCACACGAGTGGCATGAGTGTGGCTAACCAATGAGGCTCTAGTGGATCCTTGCTGACGCTTAAACCAAAGTGGCCTTAACGTCTGATTTTCCAAACACATTATGGAAAGCATTTGCCTTGTACGCTAACAACATTTTATTTACCTTAATGCCTTAGACACACACACGCGTGCATGCCTCACGTCATCCGAGTGGGTTGTAGTGGTGTATTGGGAGCCTTTCACAGACGGCTGTGTTGTTGCACACTGCACACACTCACACACTGTACGACCTCTGATCTGGGCAAGGGCGTGGCACACTGGGATCATGGTGTTCATGTGGCTAGATCAGATAACTAGGGCACCGGAGTCTTCGCTCAGGTTATGAAAGAAACGTTTCTCTTTCAAATTACACGGTTGGCTAAATGTGACGTCGACATTCGCAATGAAATGCCCTTTAGCGTCACGATTATGGTTTTTCTTGTTTGTTATTACTAGCTGTTGGCTAACAGCAGATATATTGCTATCACAGAGCCGTTTTGGTTTTCCCCCCATGTTTATTGCAATAAGAAAGAAAAATAATCCAAGGAGTCTTTCTCCTGGATTTTCTATCAAATTGATAAATAATGTCGGTTTATGATTTGCTGGTCTAATTAACCTTGTTCAAATGTAGCACTGATACCCAATTGAAAGGCTCCTTGGTATATTCCCTTGTGAAATGTTTTTCCATAATCCAAAAGTCTGCCACTATAGCATAGGGCTTTATGTATCAGATATGTCTAATACCTAATGTTTCTTATTGCAAAAGAGGTGTTTAATCCGGAGGTCTGTTTGAGTTAGTCTCATATCATGTTGACCATTTAATCTGGGTTTGGCAAGGTCAATTTAATTACTAAGAACAATGACCGGTTAATGTTTTAGTCATCATGCAGCTTGAGCTCCAAATGATGGGATAACAGCCAATATCAATGTCCACTAGTATGGGATATGTGTTGTGTGAGGAACCAAGGTGGTTAGACTCATTATCATTAAATAATCATCATTTTCAGTGTACATGCCAGGGGTATCTTTTGCATACTCAAAAGATTTAACGAATACCCTTAACTCTCATGTTATAATTATTTAAGTCTGCTCTTTGCTCTTTGAAATTTCTTAATTTGAATTATTCAAAATCAATTTGCAGACAATTAACTTTTAACAAACTTTTTTTTTACTTATTATGTTGTTTAGTAGACTTACATTTTCACTTGTTCATTACGAGTGAAAATGTGTCCTCAACAAGCTACCCCACAAGTTGCTAAGTCAACTGAAACAAAAGCTTAAAGTGCCTTTGATAGCTCAACGATAGGTGCTGCAATTATGATTAGCATATAATTCATTTTTTTTCTTTTTTATAAATAAAAAACTTAATGTTTTCATCCTGAAAGAAACTCCTCCTGTGTTTCCTTAAACGTTGTTGTGCTGTTACAGTGGACTGTTAAGTTCTTCCACGATCACACGTGTGTCATGCTTGTGAAAACGAATAAAAAACATGGATATATTTTGTATCATTTTGTTCTGTTTTGTTATTTCTGGGCAGAACTTTCAAATTCACACGCACACTTTTAATGCAACATACCGGTCTTTAATGCACATTGTACCGCCTAATAGCGATTACGGGGGGGAGGAGGGCGGCTTCGGATGTTCTCGCACAAGGGTATGTGTCGCTCCGCCGATCGGGGGGCAAAGCGGCGGGAACAGTGAGGACATGTGACCTGCTCCAGACCCCCCTGGAGGTGCATGTTCCTATTGGCCGCCACCTTTTGACCACTGCTACTCTTCTTAACCTGGAAAAGAACAAACATACACTCAAAATAAGCTTGAGAAGGTGGGTGCAGATATGAAACATCCATAATGCGTCGAGATGAGATCATTACCTCAGAAGAGTCGGTCTCGCATCGGTGTTGCCTGAATTTCTCCATCTCCGTCCCTTGGATCCTGTGTTTAGAGGAGTCGTACGCTTTGCGTCGAGACTGGTGGAGCCTCTCACAGATGGTCAGGTGTTTCTCCAGTCTTGCAGCTGCAAATTTTCTATCACAGTATTGGCAGGCAAGCAGCTGGAGGCTGCCTTCTGCCTTCTCCTCTGGGATTGGATCTTCCACTTGGGGCCTCCCGGGCCGCTGGGGAGGGGGCCTTTCTCTACCGCCGTGACCTTCTGCCGAGTGCCCGTGACCTTCTGCCGAGCGCCCGTGACCTTCTGCCGAGCGCCCGTGACCTTCTGCCGAGCGCCCGTGACCTTCTGCAGAGCGCCCGTGACCTTCTGCCGAGCGCCCGTGACCTTCTGCCGAGCGCCCGTGACCTTCTGCCGAGCGCCCGTGACCTTCTGCCGAGCGCCCGTGACCTTCTGCAGAGCGCCCGTGACCTTCTGCCGAGTTCCTGTGCCCAGAACGCCTCTGGCCCACTTGCTCCTTCTCACCACGAGAGCCGTGACCCCCCGCAGAGCTCCTCTCCCTCCCCTGCGGCTCTTCCTCTTTTTCGTTTGCTCTGGCCTGACTCCATTGGGACTCTCCTCTCGTTTTGGCCGATGACTGTATGCTGTTCCTTTTACCTCTTTCTTTATGGCCGGTCGATTCCATCACTGCCACCCCTCCTGTTCTGTAGTCGCTGGGCTGCTCCGCTCTCCCTGGCCTCCTGGGTGGAAACTTCTCCCGTCTTTTGCCCTCCTGTGTGTCCCACTTGTCCCTCTTTCCTTCCTGTGGATGGCCGGCCCTCCCTTCTGTCCTCACATCGGGATCCCTTCTCCGGCCTGGTTCTCTGCTCCCTGTCTCTGAAGACTCCCTGTCCTGTATGATGGCCGTCTTCCAAACCTGCGCTGTCCTCATCAGCTTCTCCTGAAGGATCAGCTGTTCGTTGTTTATGGCCTGGGCCTGGCGCCGTTGGTCATCAGGCAGCTGGTCGGGATCTCCCCACGGATGTCGGGATGTTTGGACCCCTGTGGCTCCGTTAGTGAGGCGATGGCGGCCCTCTGTGTGACCCGGTCTGGGGTGGACTGCTCTCTTGACGGAGACAGGCTTCAGTGGAATACCGTCAGGTACATCGTCATCCTTAGAGCTGACTGGATTTTTCTTTGCAGAAGTACACTTCGTACCAGAGGTGTGTCCAGGTTGTTGAGACTTCTCCGGTGTATATGGCTGATGCCTCTTTTCTTCACAGATTTTTTCTTTTTGTTTGCTGTCAAACATCTTTGGTTTGTTGATGCTTGAATGGTCCATGTTGTTGCTTGAACTTGGAACTTCCAGAGCGCTGCCTGCTGCTGACCTGGATAATAATAATGGATGCAATCAGATGAAGGAAAAACAATTGATTGATTCAAACAAACACAGACATGCAGAGTTTGCAACGATCACGAGAGGTAGATATCATCTGACACAGGGTTCTGCTGACCTTCAGCTGCAGATTCTTGTGGAACTAGATTATTTTATCCCTAGATATGGTGGCTATGATCATATACAAATATTACATTTTATATTGTATCTTTCTTCAATTCGACTATTCAGTGTTAAGGAGTGTTAAAGTGATAACTTTCAAGAACTGCACCCACCGTTATATTTTGGAGACTGGTCCGATTAGGATTTGCCCTGTTGTTATCCGTTGCCTAGAAACGTGATACTTTATAGCGCCCTGTGGTTGGTCTCGAGAGTCACGTGACCTTTCCACTTCCGGGGAAGTTAGATCGTTGTTGTTTTTGCACACCGGCGGGCTGTCAATGGTCAGACCCAACCCTTTCAGGTTCCCCTAAAACCTTATCCTCTTGGTAAGATCAATATTCGTTGTTTGTTTTCCTCGCTTTACTCTTAGATTAATTGTGTCATTAAGTTATAAACTTATTTGACTGAATGACTCACTGCACAGGTTTTTGAAGGCCGTGTTGCGTGGTGCGAGCATCACATGCACGACTCACTGAACAAGGCATGTTTTCAATGCGTTTAAACATAATTAATCGGACTCGTGTGGGAAACCAATAGCATGTTACTCGTTTGAATCATTGTAATATATCGTGATGCATAGCTTTCTGAAACAGGGAATCACTGATGCTCATGTGCTCTCTGGTGATGAAACACATTGTTATGAGACACACATGTTCTGTACTGACAATGAACCATTTAGGATTGTAATAAAGGGGTTGGCGTTTTAATAACCCCCACATGAAACGAAATGGCCTGCCACTCACTTTGCTTGGAAATTGTTCTAATGATCTTACTTAAATGTATAGTGTGAATAATTGAGTGGAATCTAGTGGAACAGACTTGGCAGAAAGGAAATATAACATTCATAAGTATGTTTTAATGAGTGTATAATTATGACATTGTTTTCCTTGTTTAGGCACTATGTCGTGTGAAGACCTGCATTCTGTGGATTATGAAGTGTTTGGTAGAGTGCAAGGTGTATTTTTTCGAAAGTTCACTCAGGTAAGGAAAAAGTACTGTACCACACCAAGTTATTGATGCTGCAAGAAAAGCTCATGCATGACTGTCACATGTGCTGACATTGTCATTTCCCCCATATAAAAAATGTCAGAATATTTTCCTTAATTTAACATTTCACACTATTTAGTCTTAAATGTTATTGCTTTCTGGATTTCCTGGTAAATATCAATTGTTTTCAGGCAGAAGCTCAGAAGCTGGGCTTGGTTGGCTGGGTCAGGAACACGGAGGCAGGGTCTGTTGAGGGACAGCTGCAAGGCCCCTGGGAGCAAGGTGGCCGAGATGCAAAGCTGGCTGCGCACCACTGGCAGTCCACAGTCGAAGATCATCAAAGCAGAGTTCAAGAACGAGAAGATTATAAAATGTCTAGAGCATTCAACTTTTAAAGTAGTGCGCTCGTAGGGCCGTAGATATGTGATTTATTTATAGTTGTATATTTAAATGAATGGATTGCATCAAATGCGCGCATCCAACATGTTTATTTATTGAGTTTTAAAGAGATAATGTAATTAACGGCTCATCATTTGATAGCAATGCTTCCCCTAATTGTATTCCCCCTTTGAATAATGTGTGCATTACCAGAACATGATATTTTCCCAATGAATATCTGTTCATCTTTCCCCCCTTAAAATGCACATCTCTTTTCAACAAGAATTATTAGACTTCTTAAAGTACCCAAATCATTAAATTAAAAATTGGCAACAACATGCAACATTTGATGGCTGTTGGTATCTTTAAGGTTAACAAGGTTAACATAATCTTGTATTATGTTAACGCCCACCGCTAGGAAAGAGAACACCTACGGTCACTCCAGCCGCTAGGGGACAGGCTAGGCTTGGAGGGTTAACCGGGAAAGGCTTCGTCGTTGACTGTAAACAAGCCAGTGGGCTTGACGTGTGATTTTAAACGCGTTGGCGTACTGGATATCTGAAATTCCGATGGTGGTCTTATTTTTTAACGTATAAAACATGCGTCTTGTCATGTCTTTGTGGTCGAGCAGTAGTCAGGCAACTTTCGAACCCCACAAGCCAACGGACCAAGCAAGGTCCGTCTCCATCGTTAACCCGGGCGGGGGTTAGTAGCAGCCGGTGACGTTAGTGTTTTACCTCATTCGGTATTAACCATATCGTAAGCCATGATAAAATGTTTGTCAGCAGATGTCCAGAGCAAAATTCGCTCTGGAATCGCCATATCCTCGCTTCAGCAAGGCGTTGAAGAGCTGCTCCTGAACAGCGTGGACGCGGGGGCGACATGCGTGGGTGTGCGGATGGACATGAAGGCGTTCAAGGTTCAGGTGGTGGACAACGGGTCAGGGATGGACCTGGATGATCTGCAGAGGGTTGGAAACAGGTACTGTACTAGTAAATGCAGTTCCATAGAGGACTTGGAGAATCTGAGGTTTTATGGGTTTCGTGGAGAGGCACTTGCAAGTATCGTTTCTTTAGCGACCCTGGTAGAGATATCTTCAAGAACAAGACTATCCGTTAAAACACACGTTAAGGTCTTCAAGGATGGGAAGGGGTTGGATGTCTTAGAAGCGGAGTCTTCCCGTCCCTCCGCCGGAACCACATTGACCATTTGCAACTTTTTCCACAACATGCCAGTCAGGAGGAACCGAATGGACCCCGTCCTTGAAGCGGAGCGCATCAGGCACCGGGTGGAGGCCATCTCTCTGATGCACCCGTCTGTGTCTTTTACTTTGAAAAACGATGTGACAGGATCAATGCTTGCGCAGCTCTCAAAAGCCAGAAGTACATACCATCGATTTGTCCAGATCTATGGCTTAGGGCGGGGACAGCATCTGCGAGAAATTAGTCACAGCCAGGCACAATTTAAAATCAGCGGTCACATAGGTATAGAGGGTCACTATAACAAAAGCTTGCAGTTCTTGTATGTGAATGAAAGGCTACTTCTGAAAACACGCCTTCACCAGTTGCTCAATTTCCTCCTCCGGAAGCTTAACAGTTCAGGTCAGAAGAATGATAGCCCAGACGGCCAGTCGATAATCAGGAGCCCAAAGCAGAAAAGGGGCCAAGAACTACATGCAATATATATCATGAATATTAAATGTTGCTACTCAGAATATGACATTTGTCTTGACCCAGCCAAAACTCTCATAGAGTTTAAAGACTGGGATGGGGTTTTGATCTGTATAGAACAGGCTGTTAAAGACTTTCTAAGCAGAGAGAATCTGTTGGCTGACCCCTCGCAAGAAGAGTTAGACTGCGCTCCTCAAAGCCTGCTGTCTATATCTGAGAAACCAGTGCAATTAGGTTTCCGCGGTACCCAATTAATAACAGCAGAGGCCTCGCTCAGCCACACTGTCTGCGGTACGCTTTCATCCGGGCCGGTTCATCGTAAAATTGTTGTTGTCGACGGTTCTCTTGAAGAAAGTGTGGCATGGACATGTGTTGAAGACGACATCTCCAGTAAGGCAGGCACGGTGGAACCACTCAAGGAAGACGCTGGTCCGGCGGAAATGGAGACGATACAAAACGAAAGGCCCGCAAGCGTAGAATCCAGGGGTGGAGCTGGGGCTCATTGGAGTGGATGTGTGAGTGCAGTGGATCAGGTGGACAGCGGTCCAATGGAAGACCATGGGGAGGGAGAGGCTTGGCATGCTGCCAAAGGTGGCAGTTTTACAGCGTCGCTAGACAACGGCCAAGAAACATCTGCGCATCGAATTGTAGCTCATCAACAGAGCTCAAATAGACATGGAGAATCCGTGGAAGGGTTTAGAAAGATCAGTCTAGCAGATGCATACATTCATGAAAGTCTGCCAACTAAGAGCCGCGATGATAGGCCAACGTTTTGCACAACAAAAACATGGAAACAGAACATGGGCTTGATGAAACGCAAAGTGTCGGAAGTTGACTACATCCAGTCTAGTCAGAAAGTATGCTTGGACGATGGTTATAGCATTGCTTCAAAGGTTCCCAAGCTTACATGTTTTAGGAAGTTATTGTCCAAGGAATCTGCATCTCTGGACAGGTTTCGAAGCACATACTGCAAGCCAATAGGGGAGAAAAGGCTTTCTATTGCAGCGTTCAGTAGCAGCAAGCAACCACATTCCCTACTGCCTCAGACTGGGCACATCTTTGTCCCTGGCAAGGAATTCCCCATTGCTGAAAACAAGACTCAAAATACAGACATCCCGGACCCTGTAATAATTCAGAGCGATGTTCAAAGCCTACCTACCTTCTCTGTATTCACCAAGCGGAAGCCTATCTTGGACCAGACTGGAGGTGGTGGAGTTTCTCTGGCATCAAAACTTAGTCATCTGAAACAACAGCGAGTGGTTAACCTGCATCGCCAAAGCCCTCTTCAGTCTGAAATGATAGATACTAAGGTAGATGACAATGTCCAAGACAGCAACAACAACAACTGTTCTCCCAACCGGACCTGTGGTGGACCTACAGCACAGAGCCCAGTGTCTGCCCTACAAGGCAGTTCAAGGCCTGAACTAGCAACCGTGGGCGGAGGGCTCAACGTCCGGAGACTGGCTGGATCACTTTGACGACACACTAGGCCGGACGGTGTCCGTCAACCAGGTGACCGGACTGAGCCGCTACGAGGTCCCAGCCACGGGGGACGCCCAGGTCTGCTGCACTTCGGATGTCACTAGCATGGCAGTGAACGTTGTCACTGAGACAGGTCAGTAGGTGCAGCCAGGGTCGTAGCCAGGGTTTAGAAATCAGGTTTGGGTCCAGATTTTTCATTTTTCAATTTCATACCAGTATGACACCTACAAACACAACCCAAGCTATGCACTACACACAAACAAATTATCTAAAATTAAATGGATACAGCGGAACTTGTTGGCAAAAATACTTTTTTTGTGCATGTATAATGTTAACGTTATGAACTATAAAAATATATATAATTTAGGAAATAATTACAGAGGTCCGGACCTGCATAGCTGGCTGCGGTCATGAGTACAGGTCTTGACCCCGGTTATGATAAATTGAAAGGGAGGTGTCCTATGAAAAGTTGGGTGGGAATTGAAGTGTTCGATATATTAGGCCTTTATAGTGAATATATCCGGTCAAGAGTTTTAATGCTTATATTCATTCTTGCCTGATCTCCTCCCTTAAACATAGGGTTTGAATATAGATGCTACCCATTTCAGATGGCGCAAATCTTGCCCTTCCTTCCCAGAGACAAAAGAGTAGTCAGTTCAGGGGCTGAAAACGGAGGTACCTGCTCTCATTAAAACATTAGTGGATCAACGGGTCCAACACAAACAATCCAACCATTGTGTTTTCTGCATGTATGATGTTCTTCATATCTGTTCCTCCAGGGGATAAGCTGGAGAACTCTCTTTCCTCCATGTACTCTAAATGGAAGAACCCTGTGTTTGACAGGCCTCCTGTGGTAAGATCAAAGTTTGTTTTGCTTGCGTGATAAGCTGAACGTCTCACTAACTAATATGTGCGTGACCGTTCTGGACCGTTAAAATACAATGCCGTTAGACAGTGCCCGTCCAGTCAGCCTCTTCCCTGAGGGCTCTATGGGAGGGTGATGGGATTGTGCCGATTCTAAAGACGAAGAGGGAAGCTTGATAGTTTTTGTGCTCACAGGTCGGTGTTGACGTATGCAGAGACCAAGCTGACGGACTGTCTGTCAAGATCCACAACATCCTGTTTCCATACCGCTTCTCTAAAGCCATGATTACCTCGATGAAGGTGAACCCGGTTCAAATCTAAACCTTTATCTCAGCGCCTTGTCCTTAGAAACTTTATGAAATGTACTGTTGGAAAAAAAAATCCGGTCCATTATGTGGACAAGATTTCGTGGATATTCAAATAAATAAATATGGTTCAAATATATCAACATGGTTAAATTATGTTGCAGGTGATTCATCAGGTAGATAGGAAGTTCCTTGCGTGTCTGATTAACACTCGGGACACGGAGTCGGCACAGGACCCGGGAACTGAAGGTATCGCTCTGACGTTGACATCATTGCCCTGTGGGGTTCTGAAACAATAAGTCTTTGACGGGTGAAGTGGTAGATTGACCCGCGTTGGAGTGACCCAGTGCTGAATGTTTCCCCTCCTCTGTGGCCCTGTAGGAAATCTCTTGGTACTGGTGGACCAGCACGCTGCACATGAACGAGTCCGCCTTGAAAAGCTTATTGCAGGTACAATTTGATTCATTCATAAAGCCTTTCCTCACAGCTACAGTCTCAGAGGGCTTAACCGGCCATCCCTTTATGACACCCCCCTGACTCTAGCCCCCCAGAGGGCAAGAGAAAACTCCCTTAATTAGCAAGGAAGGTATTTGAAAAGGAACATAGATTTGGGATCCCTCATTCCGGGGATGGTCAGAAGTGTGAGTGCCATAATTCAAATACATACATGGAGGCAAAACATTTTTAATAATTTGGTTTATGTAAGTAATGTCTAGGTTATGGGGTTAATAGAAACATCTCAGATATCTAAGTGTTGGATTTAAATAGGAAGAGAGCAATATCCGGGTGTGATTTGCTGTATCAACACGTTGTCACCCTCTAGTGATGTGTGCGGTTCCCCTCTGTAGACTCCTACGAGGACGACCCCGACACTCCAGGAGAGCGTCGCCTGTGCTCCTCCAGCGTTACGCCGCCGCTGGAGCTGAGCGTGACGGAGGACGAGCTGAGGCTGCTCAGGTCGGTGGTCCCGGAGACCCTCAATTAGGGCATTTAGCAGACGCTTTTATCCAAAGCGGCTTACATCGGTTAACACACACGTTGACACAACGACGGCAGAGTCAACCATGCAAGGCGACAGCCAGCTCGTCGGGAGCAGTGGGGGTTAAGTGTCTTGCTCAGGGACACATCAACACTCACAGCTAGGGGGAGCTGGGGATCAAACTGGCAACCTATCGGTTACAAGACAACCACTCTACCTCCTGAGCTAAGCCGACCCCAGCAGCTCAGCAGCTCATCAGCCGGCTATGAAATATATATATATATATATATGCCTCTTTATAAAGGGACGGTTCCCCAAGCTAAAGATGGTTTCTGGGTTGGTCTGTTGTCTCAGTAAGGGTAGCACATGTTTGGGGGGGACTCAACATGTGCTCAAACTTGTTGTTTCTCTGGTACCTCATTTGTTTTACCGTATGGATAACATTTTTATAAAATGAGGATAACATTTCTTAGACAGAGTAAAATATGTATAGATGTTAATAACATGTTTTATATTATGACACTCTCATACGTCGCACACAACTTGCATAGTGCTTGGATAGAAATAGGGTCAAAGGTGAAAAACCCCAGTCAGTGTGTTGTAACTGACGTCGTGGTTAGGAAGCGCTGGGGACACCTACCGCGCCGTTGGTCCATTTCCCCTATTCGCCGCGAAACGTTGAGCTCATCAGCCTCTGGGGAAGTGAGATTGAAGGCGTTGCATGTTTGTCTCTCGTACTGAGGGCCTGTAAATGAAAACCGAACAATATTTTTAGAAATGCGTGGACTATTCAACCCCTCCCGTCTCCTCAATACATGGATAAATAATACTTCTCTCTAAGCTCAGTGAATAAATCATTAATAGCTTACATAAAAAACAACATTAATAAATACATAATAAACATCTGCATGATGTGACTCATTTAATTAAATTCAATATAGATGTGGAAATCAGGAAGAAATGTAACAGGAAGGCTCACAGTAAGCAACGGTAAACCACAGCATGAGCCTGAGCTGGCTGAGGTCTTCTGTCTCCAGGGGCTGCCAGGCTCCTCTCCGCGGCCTGGGCCTGCAGCTGGAGCTGCCCACGGCGGGGGCCCCCCGGGTCCTGGTGGGCAGGGTGCCGTTGTGTTTCACCGAGAAGGAGCACAACGAGGTGCGGCGGGGCAGGCCATCCGTCATCAAGGCCCTCGTGGAGGTAAGCGGCTTGGAGCCTCCGGCAGCATCACCTGTCAACGCCAGGTTCATGCTCACTGACGGTACTAACGCTGTCCTCTCCGCCTTCGCTCCTATCAGGAATACCTCAGAGATCAGCTCGAGGTACGCTCTTTTATACTTCCAACGTCAACCCTACTCTGTCCCCTCATGATCCAGCCAGGAAAGGTCTCAATAACCAAATCGCTTTTATTTTTGGCCCAGATATTCTGCTCCACAGGCAGCGTGCGAGGAACTCTGCCTCTCGCGGTGCTGAGGGTCCTGGCTTCCCTGGCATGTCGCGGTAGGCCTGTTCCTCTCCTCACTGTTCCAACTGTGTCCTGCTCGGCGATAGCCCTCTGTTTGTAATCACAGCATGAGAACTTTAACGAGTGGCATGGGTCTCGTCTTCAAAAATGCAGAGTCGCTTATCAACTTCTGCAAAAGACTCAAGACTCACTTGTTCAGAATTCACCTAGACTCTGCATAGCCTCCCTCCTTACCCCACCACCTATCGGATGTTGTACGTCCTTGCACTTAGGAATAGTACGAGCATTGTGTAGCGTCTTATCCTAGATATCTTTGTTGTATATGGGGAATGGGTTAACCTAGCAATTGTTAGTGCTTGGCACTTGTTTCTTTGAATATCCTTACTGTACAGACAGTGATATATTGTTCCTCTTTCTTCGGACAAACATACTTATTGTAAGTTGCTTTACACTACAGTGTCTCCTTAATACCCTGAATGTAAACATGTCATTGATTCGTGGAACAGGAGCCATCAAATTCAACGACGTCCTGAGTCTGGACGATTGCCACAGCCTGGTGGGCTCCCTGTCGTCCTGCCAGCTGCCCTTCCAGTGTGCCCACGGCCGTCCCTCCATCGCGCCGCTGGCCGACACCCTGTTTCTGGAAGGCGACGAGAAGGTGCCACTTTGTGTGTAGATATATATACACTCACCGGACACTTTATTAGGTACACCTGTCCAACTGCTCATCAAATTTCTAATCAGCCAATCACATGGCAGCAACTCAATGCATTTAGGCATGTAGACCTGGTCAAGACGATCTGCTGCAGTCCAAACCGAGCATCATAATGGGGAAGAAAGGTGATTTAAGTGACTTTGAACGTGGCATGGTTGTTGGTGCCGACGGGCTGGTCTGAGTACTTCAGAAACTGCTGATCTACTGGGATTTTCACGCACAACCATCTCTAGGTTTTACAGAGAATGGTCCGAAAAAGAGAAAATATCCAGTGAGCGGCAGTTCTGTGGGCGCAAATGCCTTGTTGATGCCAGAGGTCAGAGGAGAATGGCCAGACTGGTTCGAGCTGATAGAAAGGCAACAGTAACTCAAATAACCACTCGTTACTGCAGAAGAGCATCTCTGAACGCACAACACGTCGAACTTTGAGGCGGATGGGCTACAGTGGCAGAAGACCACACCGGGTGCCACTCCTGTCAGCTAAGAACAGGAAACTGAGGCTACAATTCGCACAGGCTCACCAAAATTGGACAATAGAAGATTGAAAAAAGGTTGCCTGGTCTGATGAGTCTCGATTTCTGCTGCGACATTCGGATGGTAGGGTCAGAATTTGGCGTAAACAACATGAAAGCATGGATCCATCCTGACTTGTATCAATGGTTCAGGCTGGTGGTGGTGGTGCAATGGTGTGGGGGATATTTTCTTGGCACACTTTGGGCCCCTTAGTACCAATTGAGCATCGTGTCAACGCCACAGCCTACCTGAGTATTGTTGCTGACCATGTCCATCCCTTTATGACCACAGTGTACCCATCTTCTGATGGCTACTTCCAGCAGGATAACGCGCCATGTCATAAAGCGCGAATCATCTCAGACTGGTTTCTTGAACATGATAATGAGTTCACTGTACTCAAATGGCCTCCACAGTCACCAGATCTCAATCCAATAGAGCACCTTTAGGATGTGGTGGAACGGGAGATTCGCATCATGGATGTGTGCAGCTTACAAATCTGCAGCAACTGCGTGATGCCATCATGTCAATATGGACCAAACTCTCTGAGGAATGTTTCCAGTACCTTGGTGAATCTATGCCACGAAGGATTAAGGCAGTTCTGAAGGCAAAAGGGGGTTTAACCCGGTAACTAGCAAGGTGTACCTAATAAAGTGGCCAGTGAGTGTATGTGTCAAGAGCTTTGAAAAGACTGATTCATGTTTATCTCCAATATGATATACATGCACTTGGTCTGGGGAATCGAACAGTGGAAAATTGATATTCTGTCTTTGGTTCTGTTTGATCCGTGCAGGAAACACGGAGACCCAACCTAGGACGACTCAGAAGAATGTACAAGGCGTGGGAGCTGTATGGACGTAGAAAACTGTGATTTGTGTTTTTTAGTATTGCAGTACAACCCTGGATCCATTGTAGGCTAATTATTTGATTAAATAAGATGAATTAAATAGATTTTGCTTGCTAGCTATATTATTTGGAAGCCTGACAATGTTTTAAAAGAACATATTTATCAGAAGAGATTATTGTGAAAGTCATAACAGGATCCGTGAACACTCTCCAATGTAATATTGCTCAGGTCAGATTACTATTTATTTCACCTTCTTTTTGTGCATTGGATCTTTCTATTTGCTGTTACTATTGTATCATATTACTTTGTGTAGGTAAAAACCTCAAGCCATCCATGAAAAACGAGGCCTTCGACTTTGAATTATTTTGCAGCATCCTTCGTGCTGGCAGCAGGTTAATATGTATTGCAAATATATGATGTCACGCAAATCATGTTCATATAGCACATATGAAACTTTGCTTATTTACAGACCATCCACCCCCTCTGGATCTCTTGGGCCATTAGAAAAGCTGGTCTAATTTGGCATTAGATCTGCAATAGTTAGACATCTCTTTCATCTGTGCTTAAAAAACGTTATTTGTTTTTATTAGACGGATGTTCATCAATTGTCTCATAGTTTCAACATTATATTTAGTTTATTTCACTTCAAAGGATTGAGGTATCACGAGGAGAAAAAGAGAACAGCTTTGGTTCCGTGTGATCACTTCAGGGCGGTTGAAGTAAACACCACAGACGATGTGGGCGTCGCTCACTTCCAGAAGGCTTGTTTGGGCTCTAAACACATCGGGCTGTTACATCGTTTACTGATCAATATATTTTAAGCGTCAGCTTTATGAAATTGTTTTGTAAAATAACATGGACCAGTGAGATAATCGAATAAAGTAGGCTATGCAATATTAATAGGTCCAAACATACTTTGCAACACAGGTTGTTAAATGGAATAGTTCCACTAACCCGCGGTATGGTTTAATGAGACAGGGCCTGGATATGTACGGATCACGGTGTATCATGTTTTGTCTCAAGCTGCCCAGGCATTGTATCATGTACGGTGCATATTCCTCCGGGCACATTGCATCGTCGATACACTGGATGTGTTGTGACAGGGTGAAATTGAATAGACAATAGGACCGATGTCAACAAGCACATCCGTATGATTCCACACGGGGGTTAGATGTTCGATTAATCAAATAATACGCCGAGAACAGTGGTTCATTTTTTTTTTTTGATAGTCGGTTTCGCTCCCCTCCACGGATGGTACGGTCTGTGTTCATTCATAAAATTCTAGCAGAGTATAAAAGGAGGGGCTTGCGTTTCAGTCATCTATGTGCCAGGTATATACCTGGAGGGGCAGTTTTCTGTATTGAACAAAGGGGGACATATAATATCAAGATTTTGTAGTCATCATGTATGTCAACAGTTTGCCGCCTGACATGGACACAGCATCCGCATGCAGTACAGAATCCAGTGACGGGATTAACACGTTCAAGAAATGCGAGGAGACCCGTGAAGACGCGGGGTCGACAGCGTCCTCTCCGGAGGACAATGTGAAGGTATTAATACATTTAATGTTTACGTTGAAGATTTCATGGTCAAATCGACGACATACCCCATCATGGCTGATGTACGTTTGTTTCTCTTAATTGGAAGTAGTGGGCGGGATATAGACCCGACGAGCTTGTATTTAAACTATATGTAGGCCTACAGTAGATGGTTGTATGTTTTTACATTACATTTATTGTGAGTTGCCTATCTCGGGTGAACTCTGGGATGTATAATCACCGTATGCTAGTCTTGTTATGACTGACGTCCTGGGACCGAATGGGGAGCGTGTCGATGCAGCAGTTCATTGAGAAAAATAAATCCATTCAGGAGACTCCACAGCGACTCTGCGTCAGCGGTGACGTCAGACACAATGATAAAGTCAAATATTGATCCGGAGAAAGCTATTTTTGGACCAGTATATTTCAAGGAAGAGAACCTGTGTGGACAGCCCGTTTGACACAACAATATGATGCTATATATTCGCATGGACTTAATTCTTACACGTGTGTGTGTGTCTCGGAAATTAAACATTAATTTTTTTTTCTTCTAAATAGATAAATACATAATTGTCAATGAAGTTACACCTAGAATACAATTGTCAGTGTCTTATATGTGATTTTTTTTCAGGAGCTCTGCCGGGATATGGACACGCAGGTCGACTCCTTTATTCCAACAGTCACCGCAATCGCTACTACCCCAGATTTCCAGTGGATGGTCCAGCCGACCATCATTACATCCGTCAGCCCGACTCTCGGCAGCAAGCCAGCCAATAGCGTGCAGAGCTCTCCCCGGGCAGCATCCAAAGTAGGCGGGACAAAGGGGAAAAATTCTGCAAGGAAGGGGAAAGCAGAACAGGTCAGCCAAGAGCAAGGCTCAGCATGCTGCACTCTGTGATGTGCATATATATATATATATATATATATACATCGATATGCAATGTTAATCACATCTGTATGAAGTGCATGACGGCTCCCATCAGAGGTGTTGCAACAGGCTGTGTGCATGCCCCTCTCGGATGGCAGTCAATTTATATTCAGGGCACAGCAAGTCTGCAACAATGGTCTATTTTTAGGAGCGATGCAGAAAAGATTGTTTTTGACACCCTTTCGGGTGGTGAATCAGGAACCGATGTAGCTTTCTTTATCCCTCACGGTTTGAACTGAACACATTGTCTAACCCCTGCAGCTCTCTCCAGCGGATGAGGAGAAGAAGAGGGTGCGAAGGGAGCGCAATAAAATGGCTGCAGCCAAGTGTCGCAACAGGCGACGGGAACTCACAGACACCCTGCAAGCTGTAAGTAAACAAAGGTCTGTTTGTTGAGCCGCGGTCGTCGCTCACCTCGCGTGCGCTTCACCTGGCTGATGAACACCTCTCTGGACCGTCCACCTTCTGCCTCTGTTTCCTCTGAAGGAGACGGACATACTGGAGGAGGAGGGAGCCGCTCTGGAGCTGGAGATCGCCAACCTGCTGAAGGAAAAGGAGAGACTGGAGTGTGCCCTCTCCACGCACAAACCCATGTGTCAGCTGCCCGAGGAGCTGGACGTCATGTACCGGGATGCCGCCCCCGCTACCGCCGCCGCCACTGCCGCCGGCGGGCTCCCCGACTTCCCCCCCGGCAGCCCGAGCGGTGAGGACAGGCTCCAGGAGGACGGGGGCAGCCAGGACAGCGTCTCCCTGCAGGACGGCCTGGACGCCCAGCCCAGCGACCCGTCCGCCGCCATCTCCGGCGACTCCGACATCCTGCTGTGCGCCAGCGCGGAGAGCAGCGGCTGCGACCTGGAGCCGTCCCTGGAGGTGAAGGAGGGGGCGCTGCTGGACGAGCTGGTGTCGGGCTTGGAGGACGACGACGGGGCCCCCATGGAGACGGGCCGTTCGGTGCCCGACATCGACCTGAGCAGCTCGCTGGGGGTGTCCGACTGGGAGACGCTGTACAAGTCGGTGTCCGGGGACCTGGAGCCGCTGAGCACGCCGGTGGTGACCTCCACACCCACCTGTAACAGTTACCTGTCCGTCTTCACGTTCGCCTGTCCCGAGCTGGACGCCCTCCCGGAGGGGATGGATGGCGTTAAGGGCGGAGCGGGAAAGTCAGAATCAGGGGACCTGCTCAACTCGCCCACTCTCCTCGCTTTGTAAGGTCCAAAGAGGGAGAGATGTTCTGAGCTCGGATCGCTTTTTACCGGATCCATGGTTTTGAAATTGTTCCACCGATGTATGCCCACGGTATTCTATGACACTTTAACGAGAAACTGCATTCATGACATGTATTGTATGTGTGTGTGTGCCCAATCAGAAATATAAACTTTACTACATGGTAATGGAGCTGAAAGCATGCCTTTTTAAGTTTCATAAAAGGGAGATGAGTTCTGGCGTTATAGCGCATGCTGAGGATTGTCAGAGCTCATGTATGATCTGTTACTAGATCTAAGATGTATTGTTGAATTAATGTTACAGTTTGGTTTCGTGTCAGTGATGTGATGACTGCTGTGACCGTTTTAACCATCCGTGCTCCGACTGACATACCTCACACCACCGACTCGTCAAACCCATCGTTACACTGTTTATGGTTTTCCATGAAAACATCCATATATCTATCAAGATGTAATTTATGATAATTTATTTTTTTACTTCTGAGAATTTGACTTATTCGTCGAATAATTCAAACAAAAGAGCATTGATTGCTTATTTATTCTGGATAATCATAATAAATGTTCACTCAGTGATGTCTGGATAACCTTTGCCTGTGCAAGTCGTTCTTGTGAACCCTCCATTCTGCAGCCGAGCCATGCATGCAGTCCGATCTCTATGGGAGGAGGCACTACTGGCCACATTTTTTTCTGTATTTTTTTTCTCTTTACATTCCTGCTTACGTTTGGTTGTCTCGGCTAATTTCCGCATTCCCAAATCCTTTCAGATTTGGATTACTTTGAAACGGGCTGATGCAACGATTTCCACTTTTTAAAATCTATTCCAGACCATCGGCCGACCATAAGAGAGGACATTTTTCGCACCTGGGATCAAAGTCAGGTCTGTGCAAAACCTAATAGTCCACATGTCGAAAGAAGAATAGCATCCCGTATGCAGGAGTTATAATTAGACGCAATTCCGGACGTAATGCTGACAGCAGATGTAGTATATGTACATTGGGCCGCCTATGCAATGCATGAATGTTCATGAATCTAGTTTTCATGATGTTTTTCTGGGGATATTATTGACATGCTGTTGCCCATGCTGTAAGCTAGTCTCTTTTCTTTGCACACAGCTCATGTTACATGTGCAATAATGACGTGTGAACATGTTTTTAGCCTCTGGGCTTCATTTAGTTTATAAGTTAGGCCGATGCTTATGGTTTATTCGTTGTACGGAGGTTTCTAAGGCTATTGCGCTAAAGTGGAAACATCTCCGTTGTTTTCTGCTGCTTTCGCAGTGAAAGGGAAAGTTACGTAAGATAAGTGCCGCACTCAAAAAAAACTTCCGCTTCCAAATTCACTCATGATAAAGCGGTTCAAACCGGATGAACATTTAAAAGCACATTATTCAGATGTCCACAATGTGTTCCTGACAATTGTATAAAAGTAGCCTATCGTCGTTTTCAAAGAAAAAAAAACAGAAATTCCCTGGTGTGCTGTTGCCAACTAGTGGTTGAAAAAAACTTGAGGTTTGCCTCTCGAAGCTGCCTACGTCATTTCTCCACCACTTATACACTCACCTGATCTGTTCTAATCCGCTCTTCAACTATCCATCATGGCACACTGATTAACGGAATACGAGTATAAGTATTTAGAAGTCTGCATAGCCTGTCACAGATAGACGAAAAGAGCTGATTGCATTCTGTGCCCATGCATGTATGAATTTAAATTGGTTCAATTTAGATGTCTGTGTTCAACAATTGAACCCACCGACTACATATAAAGACGTTCTAGCAAGCAACGAAGTAGCATATACTAGTAATGTTACCCACCTGGCCCATGCCACATCTCTTGAACGTCCAGACTTTTCTTCTTCTTTCCTTCCAGCTGTGGTTAAGACCGAGGCTGACACGATGCCAGGTCAGATCCCAGACCCCTCTGTGACAGTGGGCTCCCTGCCCAGCCTGGGGCCCCTGGCGGGACTGTCGGCCACCACGCTGACAGACCAGCTCCGCTTCGGTGACCTGCAGGACTTTGGGACCATGCTTTCCCCGCTGCACTTCCTCGACAAGCTGGGGAAGGGGACGCTGTCCATCAAGGCCGAGGTATGAGGCGCTGGTGAGCACCGAGGAGGGGGCTGCAAACATTAGCGTTGTCACGGTTGCGTTTTGAGAGTGTTTTTTTCTCCCTCACCCAGAGAGACGACGAGGTGGACCGTCGGAAACGGCGGCGAGAGAAAAACAAAATGGCTGCAGCGCGATGTCGAAACAAAAAGAAGGAGAGGACGGATTATCTACAAATGGTGAGTTTTCAACGGGGCCATCGTAGTTGCAAAAGCTCTCCCTTTCAGCGCGTCCGTCGTTCACACTCTCCCGTCCCTCAGGAGTCGGAGCGGTTGGAGATGATGAACTCTGACCTCAAGTCTCAGATCGAGGAGCTGAAACACGAGCGGCAGCAGCTGATCCTCATGCTGAACCGACACCGGCCCACCTGCATCGTCAGGACCGACAGCGTGAAGACCCCCGAGGGTGAGGGGAATCCGCTCCTGGAGCAGCTGGGGGCCAAGTGAGGCTCCCGGGGGCCGAGTGAGGCTCCCGGGGAGCCGAGTGCGGCTCCCGGGGGCCAAGTGCGGCTCCCGGGGGCCATGTGAGGCTCCCGGTGGCCAAGTGAGGCTCCAGGGGGCCAAGTGAGGCTTCTGGGGGCCAAGTGAGGCTCCAGGGGCCAAATGAGGTTCCTGGGGGCAAAGTGAGGCACCTGCAGGCAACCTCCAGGAGGAAGTGGGCGACTACATGCACACGTGGCGAAGGGTAAACATGCAATGCGTTCCCCGCCACCATCACAGAGCTCTTAAACCCTGATGTCAATCAATCAAGTCAGACACTTGAAGCTCTCCCACTCTATCTCGACCCGACTCTCAATCTCTCTTTTCTCTCTGCCGCAGAACAGGAGTATTTGCAATAATTTTATGCAAACGAGAGAGAGAGAGAGAGAGAGAGAGAGAGAGAGAGAGAGAGAGAGAGAGAAGAGAGAGAGAGAGAAGAGAGAGAGAGAGAAGAGAGAGAGAGAGAGAGAGAGAGAGAGGAGAGAGAGAGAAGAGAGAGAGAGAGAGAGAGAGAGAGAGAGAGAGAGAGAGAGAGAGAGAGAGAGAGAGACTACATTTCTAGGTCACATCACATTTCCTGGTAGAGATAATCACACGATTATTCTTAAGCTTTGATGGTTGAAATGTTTTTTTGTTGTGGTCATCATTATTGTTTTGGACGCAGGCGTCACATATGCACATATATATGTTTATTTACAGACTGTTGTACTTGTAATTACTTTGACTACATTGATATATTCTGTTATTCAGTTTTTTATACTTTTGTATTTTGTCATGTAGGCTAAACATTTAAGCAGTCACACATTGTGGTGTTTTGTATTTCTACAAGAAATAAATGTATAGGGTTCTTTATATTTCCCTTAATGTGGTTGTATATGAATGATTTTAGGATTATGATGTGGCCATGTTTTGGTGGCTATCATCATGAGCCAAACACTACAGATCAGAGTGGGAACATTTCAAGCAACGATTAGCTGTGGTGAAAGGAGCCATTATTCCTAGGAATTTATGGATTAACATAGGCACCCAATTTATAATATTGCACAATAGTATTGCCTTGTTTGAGTAATGGTTGGGTAGGCATACTTTCAAAAATATTGTTTGAATAATACACCACATTGGGTCATCATAAACAAAGTCACCTGCATACTCTTCTCATTGGTTGAGTTTCTAGTTGGGCAGAGTTAGGACTTTGGTCTGGGGTGCCCAATAAACGGGACTCAGCCGGCAGCAGAACTATTCATTGGACGAAGGGAAGTACTTACGTTAATGAGTTAATGCTGTCTCTAAATGCTGAATTTTCTTTTTGTCAAATATTTACACGGCTCGTGATGCTGGGGAGAACCATACTTTTTGATGGTTGATATAGCAAAGTTTTGGTTTTCAATATTCAGAGTTCAAGTATTGAGGGTGCTATTTATAATCAGTGGTTTCGTAATTATTATAATTTGTTGCTGAAGCGAGCAGACTGGTTGTTAATACCCTACCAGAACAAACAACGGAACACGTTTGGGATTAGGAAACACCATGACTCCCACACAGTTGACCAAACGACGCTGGGTGATGCTGTTTCTGTTCACCAGTTACTCCATGTGTAACGCGTTTCAATGGCTCCAGTACGGAATAATCAATAACCTATTCATGAGATTCTACAACGTGAACTCGTTCGCTATAGACTGGATGTCAATGGTGTACATGCTCACCTACATCCCCTTCATATTCCCGACCATCTGGCTTCTGGATAAAACCGGACTCCGAGTGATGTCCATCGTGGCTTCTTCTATTAATTGCCTTGGAGCCTGGATAAAGGTGGCCAGCATAAGGCCCGATTTATTCTGGGTCACGATGCTCGGCCAGTTTGCGTCTGCCCTCGCCCAGGTGTTCATACTGGGAATGCCCTCCCGCATAGCGTCGGTCTGGTTCGGCCCCGATGAGGTCTCATCCGCCTCCTCCATTGGAGTCGCAGGGAATCAAGTAAGTAATCTGCAACCCATCATGGGTTCTCCATCAATAACGTTGTATTATAACATGGGTAACCAACGGCTATTAGGGGCCGTTTATTTTTCGGATGAACCTCAAACTTAGGTCAAAGTCTCTCGAGCTATATGAGGGTGATGATTATGTGGCTTAGGCTATAAGGGGAAGGCTTACAAAAACAAATGAAAAGCAGAAGTAATGTTCTATATAAAATATAATACCAAATGAAGGGCACAGAGTGCGCATGAGTCCCGTCAGAGTATTCTGTATTCTCTCTCTCTCTCTCTCTCTCTCTCTCTCTCTCTCTCTCTCTCTCTCTCTCTCTCTCTCTCTCTCTCTCTCTCTCTCTCTCTCTCTCTCTCTCTCTCTCTCTGCCATTTCATGTGATCATTTTTTGTACATAGGCCTAATTTCCATTCAATCTATGTATCCAAATGGGTGTGTTATAATTAGGTTGGGATGCAATTCCCCCATCTTACCTATAGGTTGTGCTGTGTCTTTAGGTTTGAATAGATAGCCGAGATATCTGTTAATTTGCGTTAGTTTGTCTTAACCCAGACGGGCGCGTTGAGGGGGGGTGATTTGTGATTTGCGTTTTCTTCACCAATTTAAACACGCCGAGTTGCGCATAGTCGCATCCGAGGTGGCCCAGTCAACAAACGGGTTCGACCAGCTGTGGGAACACAATGGGAATCTGTGGAAGTAATTCAAAAACTTCTGGACGCACTGTAGAGCGATCTCTGGCCGTGTCTTTCACACGTTGATGGAGGAGAGGAGTTCCACCTGACTTCAAACACCACCTTGGTTAGTCCCTGGACGATATCACCTGAGAGGCTACGATGCGTCGTGATCGCCTTTGACTTTATCTGTTGATTTACAATCTTCAGGTTTTTTTTTAGAAGATCTAATTATCTTCGTTTAACCTGCCCGAATGGCCCTTAATGCTCTAAACAACGGGGAAGAAACCCAAAGTGTTGAGGAAAATGCTGACAACACTCCTTTATTCTGTATACGTTTGTACAAACGACGCTGGGTGATGCTGTTTCTGTTCACCAGTTACTCCATGTGTAACGCGTTTCAATGGCTCCAGTACGGAATAATCAATAACATATTCATGAGATTCTACAACGTGAACTCGTTCGCTATAGACTGGATGTCAATGGTGTACATGCTCACCTACATCCCCTTCATATTCCCGACCATCTGGCTTCTGGATAAAACCGGACTCCGAGTGATGTCCATCGTGGCTTCTTCTATTAATTGCCTTGGAGCCTGGATAAAGGTGGCCAGCATAAGGCCCGATTTATTCTGGGTTACGATGCTCGGCCAGTTTGCGTCTGCCCTCGCCCAGGTGTTCATACTGGGAATGCCCTCCCGCATAGCGTCGGTCTGGTTCGGCCCCGATGAGGTCTCATCCGCCTCCTCCATTGGAGTCGCAGGGAATCAAGTAAGTAATCTGCAACCCATCATGGGTTCTCCATCAATAACGTTGTATTATAACATGGGTAACCAACGGCTATTAGAGGCCGTTTATTTTTCGGATGAACCTCAAACTTAAGTCAAAGTCTCTATCGAGCTATATGAGGGTGATGATTATGTGGCTTAGGCTATAAGGGGAAGGCTTACAAAAACAAATGAAAAGCAGAAGTAATGTTCTATATAAAATATAATACCAAATGAAGGGCACAGAGTGCGCATGAGTCCCGTCAGAGTATTCTGTATTCTGTATTCTGTATTCTCTCTCTCTCTCTCTCTCTCTCTCTCTCTCTCTCTCTTCTCTCTCTTCTCTCTCTCTCTCTCTCTCTCTCTCTCTCTCCTCTCTCTCTCTCTCCTCTCTCTCTCTCTCTCTCTCTCTCTCTCTCTCTCTCTCTCTCTCTCTCTCTCTCTCTCTCTCTCTCTCTCTCTCTCTCTCTCTCTGCCATTTCATGTGATCATTTTTTGTACATAGGCCTAATTTCCATTCAATCTATGTATCCAAATGGGTGTGTTATAATTAGGTTGGGATGCAATTCCCCCATCTTACCTATAGATTGTGCTGTGTCTTTAGGTTTGAATAGATAGGCGAGATATCTGTTAATTTGCGTTAGTTTGTCTTAACCCAGACGGGCGCGCTGAGGGGGGGTGATTTGTGATTTTAAACACGCCGAGTTGCGCATAGTCGCATCCGAGGTGGCCCAGTCAACAAACAGGTTCGACCAGCTGTGGGAACACAATGGGAATCTGTGGAAGTAATTCAAAAACTTCTGGACGCACTGTAGAGCGATCTCTGGGCGTGTCTTTCACACGTTGATGGAGGAGAGGAGTTCCACCTGACTTCAAACACCACCTTGGTTAATAGTCCCTGGACGATATCACCTGAGAGGCTACGATGCGTCGTGATCGCCTTTGACTTTATCTGTTGATTTGCAATCTTCAGGGTTTTTTTTAGAAGATCTAATTATCTTCGTTTAACCTGCCCGAATGGCCCTTAATGCTCTAAACAAAGGGGAAGAAACCCAAAGTGTTGAGGAAAATGCTGACAACACTCCTTTATTCTGTATACGTTTGTACAAACGACGCTGGGTGATGCTGTATCTGTTCACCAGTTACTCCATGTGTAACGCGTTTCAATGGCTCCAGTACGGAATAATCAATAACATATTCATGAGATTCTACAACGTGAACTCGTTCGATATTGACTGGATGTCACACACAAAAACTGTCACACCTCTGTACTCGTCCTCCCTGTCCTCACTGATGCAGCCCACGATCGAGGAGTCATCTGAGAATTTCTGGAAATGGCAGGTTCCAGAGTTGAAGCTGAAGTCAAAAGTGTAGATGGTAAAGAGGAATGGTGCAAGTACTGTTCCCTAGGGTGCGCCAGTGTTGCTCATCACCACATCTGACAAGCTGCTCTGCAGCCGTACGTACTGTGGCCTGCTGGAAAGGTAGTCACCAATCCAGGCCACATGTCGGGGTGTACCTGCATTGCTGAGAGCTTCTTCTCAAGCAGGGGAGGCTGGATGGTATTGAACGCACTGGAGAAGTCGAAGAACATGACTCTCACTGAGCTCCCTGGTTTCTCCAGGTTAGGGTTAGCCCTGTGCAGCAGGTAAATGATGGCGTCGTCCACACTGAGTTGGACCTGGTAGGCGAACTGCAGTGGGTCCATGGTGTCACACACCTGGGGCCTGGGGTGCTGTAGAACCAGTCTTTCGAAGGTCTTCATGATGTGCGAGATCAGCACCACTGGCCTGTAGTCGTAGGGAGAGCAGGGACGAGCTGTCTTAGGCACCGGAACAATGCAGGAGGTCTTCCACAACTGGGGCACCTTCTTTAGCCTCAAGGAGAGGTTGAAGAGGTGTTGGAACATTCCAGCAAGCTGTCCGGCACACGCTTTAAGCACCTTGGGATTGATGTTGTCCGGACCCATTGCCTTATTCCTCTGGAGCTTAGATAGCTCCCGCCTCACCTGACTTGATGTGATGAAAAGACTGGTAGCAAGGGGGAGTGGAGGGGAAATGGGAGGGGAGGTGACTGGGTTGGGGGTAGGGGTGGTGGAGGAGGGGGGCACAGACTGACTCGCTGAGCTCATTGGGGCAGGGGTTGAGTCGAACGTGTTGAAGAATAGGTTCAGCTCATTAGCCCGTTCGTGCCCGCCCCCCCACAGCTGGACCTGGCAGTCTGTTTCCCGTAATCTTCTTCATCCCATCCCACACCTCCTTGGCACTGTTCATTTTGAGCTTGCCCTCCAGCCTCCCCTTATAGCGTTTTTTGGCTGCCCTTAGTTCTCTTCTCAGCTCCTTCTGAACTGATTTTACCCCCTCTTTGTCCGCTGCCATGAAAGCCCTCTTCTTCCTGTTGAGTAGGTTTTTAATGTTCTTATTAATCCAGGGTTTGTTGTTGGGAAAACAGCGGACCTTCTTGATGGGTACAACGCTGTCCTCACAGAACCTGATGTAATCTGTAATGCAATGGGAGAGCCCCTCAATGTCCTCTGCGTGGTCTTCCAGGAACAGATCCCAGTCTGTTCTCTGGAAGCAGTCCTGTAGGGCCTCCTCAGTATTTCTGGAGGTGGTATTTTTTTATTATCTTCCCAGAGACTAGTTTGGAGATGATCTGTCTCTCTCTTTCATCTCGTGAGTTTTTATATTAACTCTTTAAGTCCCTCTAAAGTGCAGAATGAATTGTGAGGGTTTTCCTTGCATCCGACCGTTCGGATGGGGTTCTCAGGTGGTTAACTTTAGAAGATGGCAAAGCACTTCTATTTTTCAGACGGTATAACCTTTTCTTGTACTTCTTTTTTTTTCTTCTTTCAGCTTTTGCTTTATTTCCTCCAGTTGAAGTCTGAGCTTTTTTCTTTCCTTCTTTGACCTTAATCGCCCCTCACAAAGTTGCCTGCAACACAATGAAATACTGATTAAATAATCTACTGATTGTCATCTATGTATCCAATCTTTCTTTTTCTCGCTCGCTCTCTCTGTCTCACTCTCACACTTTCTCTCTCTTTCTGTCAAACCTAAATTCACTTCAGGCCATAACCTCTGTCCTTGAACTCGAACCTTGAGGGCCCTGGAGCTGGGTCTGGAGCTGGCTCTAGCTCAGGGGAGGTGTCATGCACTGCTCTAAGAAGTCAGCAGTATGAATTTGAAAGATGTGTGAGCCTCCTTTCCTATGGAACAGAGGGGGAACGCATCCTGACAGTAATATTCTAAGGTGTCAGGTTGCGTTCCCCGTTTTTAAATGGTCAAATTTAATGATATCTTCCTGAAAATCACAGGAATTGTCTGTTGTGAGGAAATAAGTCAGCAGTATGAATTTGAAAGATGTGTGAGCCTCCTTTCCTATGGAACAGAGGGGGAACAGTATCTGACAGTAATATTCCAAGCTGTCAGGATGTGCTTTACCTGTTATATGGAGCTGGATTTATGACAGATATGATAAAATAGCTATTTAAATTTAGCCCATAAATGAATGAGCACACTTCCTTCCAAAAGTCCATAACACTCAAAATGAAAAGTCTCTCACAAAAATAACATTGGTCATTGGTTGTGTTAATAAAGACATAAAAACGTATGTGCAGTTTAAAAATATAACTAGACAGTCATGAAATTTGGATTTCACTTCTACAATACAACATCTTCAGATAAAACTTGCTAAAAAAAAGTCAGTTTTGAACCTTAACTCTCTCCAAAGTGCCTCTGTGGTACGAGCACAGCAGCTCGTGGGCGAGCTTTTTGTGAACGCGCGCGGCAAGCTTTTTGTGAACGTGCGCTTCCTTCGCCTTTCGGGTCATTTCGGACGGGGGCGGGACTAGGGGAAACACATCTCGACGGGGAAACAGATCTCAACACAACACCGGCACTGGGTGGCAGCCTGTGGTATTCTCCTGGCTGTAGCCATCACGTCACACACTCCCATAGATCTGTTTGGTGAGAGCGCAGGAATCGCTGGCCCTTATGTATGCATCTCCCATGACGTAAGGACCAATTGCCTTAGGGGGTCAAACTGTGCCCCCCTTTCCCTTAGGATAATAGCCCTCTGAGGAGGGGTTGAAACTGTGTTAACAGACTCAGTGAAACTGTTCTGGGCTCACTCTGCTGGAGGGGAGACTGGTGAATCTACACATTAAATAGGGGCATTTTGTACAACTATGATGTGGCCAGTGCTTTTTTGCTTTTAGAAGTCTCATCTGTCCTAGTAGTCACAATCTTGCCTTGACAATGTCTAGCCAAACCAATGGCAATTATTAATCAAGATAGATATGATGTAGGTGATGAAATATTCTAAAAAGTGAATGAAGGTGTAGCATGTATTTCAAAGAATTAAGATTGTGACAAAGAAAGACCACCAAAGACGAGAGAGACTTTGACAAGTGGTCAAATCTCAATGTAGGGCTGCTTACATTTAAATCAGAGTGCACACCAGAACGCTATGGATCACGGGAGTCCAGGTATTTTTGGAGATCTACAGGATTTTAGAAGAGCACTCCTAACATGATAACTGCCTCATTAGAAATAAAATGTTAACTTGATTTTGTTAACCTCTCTTAGAAGTCATGACACGCAACGGAAACACATAAATCAACATCTGAAAACGGTGAGAATCAAGCATTTTGTCATACTGTCCAAGGAGCAATGACAAGACTGAACAATTTCACCGATCAAAAAACGTTCAGAGCAGCTGCCAGGACATACAGTAGGAGAAGGAACTCTCTGATTAGATGACAACATCTATTCTTAAATTGAAGATTGATTGTGAACATTTTATTTCTAATAGATTATTAAGTTTGACGCTATTTTCTGAACTTTATAAGGAACTTTACCCTAGAGAAACTATAACAAAAGCATATATTAGATTAAACCATGAAAAACAACACATATAAGGCCACATAATACAAAGATTGGTAGCCTATCTTTCTAAAATGGGCATATTGATTGAGAAATACAGATACCTTCAACATTTTGTAAACGAATCAGCAAGGGGGACGAACCGATTAATCAAGAGCAGTTAGAAAGCATGCTCAGTATTGATTACGCCGTAGCCCGTTTCATCATTCACAATCACAATGGGGTAAGGGAGCCCTATGCGTCAATTGTTATCGGGTGAGGCTAATGTATAATGAACTGGATTTGTTTTTAAGCGGCAGAAGTAGGCCTGCTTGAATGAGGTATAAACGTGGAAACGACCGTGTGGAATCATTATTATCTTTATGTTGGAGAGAGCAGTGGGTTTTTGTAGATTGTGGATCTTACTTTTTATTTTCATGCAATCGATGCAGTGAGTGAAGTATTTGGAATCTGTAGCCTATATTTTTGTTTAAGAAGGCCTATTTATAGCAACTGGGAAATGGATGTTAAGGCCGATGCAAACGATAGAACAATTTTGGTATTAGGCAAAAACATACCTCCTGTGGACACACAGTTGTACAAGCGACGCTGGGTGATGTTGTTTCTCTTTACCAGTTACTCCATGTGTAACGCGTTTCAATGGATCCAGTACGCAATAATCAACAACATATTCCTGAGATTCTACAACGTGAACTCGTTCGCTATGGACTGGATGTCAATGGTGTTCATGCTGACCTACATCCCCGTCATATTCCTGGCCATCTGGCTTCTGGATAAAACCGGACTCCGAGTGATGGCCATCGTGGCTTCTTCTATTAATTGCCTTGGAGCCTGGATAAAGGTGGCCAGTGTCAGGCCCGATTTATTCTGGGTCGGGACGCTCGGCCAGTTTGCGTCTGCCCTCGCCCAGGTGTTCATACTGGGAATGCCCTCCCGCATAGCGTCGGTCTGGTTCGGCTCCCACGAGGTCTCCACCGCTGTCTCCATCGCAATCGCAGGGAATCAAGTAAGTTTGCGTTGAGACACATGTGTGCATCCAGTCTGCAACCTTTCTGCGGTCTACATTCTGCCATGTTATTTATGGGCTTGCTGTGGTTTTTGCGCGGACGTCCAAGTAGGCTGAAGTTTCTATGTAATCTATAGAATATTATATCGTATTCTACCTATTTCTTTTTTTTTTAATTTAATTTGTCTTTCCTCTCAAATCTACTTTTTGGTTTGCAGCTCTTGTCTGTAGATGAGAGATGCGTCTTAGTGTAGATGCGTAAGATATGAGTTTGTGTGTTATGACGCACACGCACGTGCGTATGCACGCGCACATGCATGCATGCATGCATGCATGCATGCGAGCACGAACAGACGCGTATAAACAAAAAAGAACATGCACTGCATTTTACGCGAACCAAGAAAAGGAAATGACGTGTGGGGCGTTCCGCTGTCGTGGGTATTCAGTGTTGCTGCTGTAGTGTTGGTCAGGCTCTTGGCTCCAGGTATGTGAGGCTCTTATTTTCTCCCCTCACTCAACTCCGGAGGACTTAGTAATAATCAGAATTCAAACAAAATGCATCCAATTGCGTTAGTCAGCTGTCGACGTCTTGGTTCGATTTTCTGTTTAAACAACTTTATCAAAAGTCTGTAATAGCTAATATCGTGGTTTGTTTGGGCAGTTTTGTAGGCGGGGTAAAAACATAAAGTGACATTAACTCTCTTGACTTAAGCATTGTGTTAGTTAGAAACCACGATGACGCTGCTTTTCTGCGGGTTGCAGGACGCACAGCGTTAACACTAGAGGCACGAATCACAAGACTCGCATGCACTGGGATTACAACTACCAATAATGTTTAGTTTATTGTGAATATCGTCCGTTGAGCGTTATTCTCAGTGGACTTTTGTTCGTCTTGCCTTCATCTTTTTCTTCACACCATAATGGCCATTCACATAATAAAGAATAATATCATGTTTCAATAGTAATAGTTGAGTTACATACACCAGGTGTCCTCGAGTAGTGCTACCTAGAAAATAAGGTGGGCATCTCTAGAGATGCACAAGTTCTACCATTATTTTGTCACATGACTTTTCAAGTACACTGGCTGTAGTAGGCCTACACTGTGTGTCGGGGCAAAACAGGCTTGGCTTGTTCAGAGCTCTGGAACACCACACGATGTATTTAAACAATTTCCCTGAATCATCAGCAGTTACTATTCAGGAAGTCGTGTTCAGGAGCACCTTCTGTGAGCTAACTCAAAGACAAGAGGTTACTTCCTACTCAAAAACTCACAGAATGGAGGAATAGTTATTCTGTACTTACAAGTATCCAAACATCCAAACAGGTTGGATAGTAATTCCCAGGCCTTAATGGTAGACTCTCACCCTGTGCTAATGGAGCGAGGAAACCAGGTGGGAATATACCACCAGCTGAGGGTGGAGGAGGATGAGGAGGATGGCCTATCCCCCGAGGCCTCTGCCCCAGACGGCTCTCCTCTCTTCCCCCTTATGGAGACTCAGCTGTACAAACGTCGCTGGCTCATGCTCTTCGTCTTCAGCACGTTCTCCATGAGCAACGCCTTCATGTGGCTTCAGTACAGCATCATCAGCAACATCTTTGTGCGTTTCTACGGCGTGGACGCCATCTGCGTCGACTGGCTGTCCATGATCTACTTCCTCACGTACATCCCGCTCATCCTGCCTGTCACCTGGTTCCTGGACAACCGCGGGCTCCGGGATGTGGTGGTGGCGGGCTCGGCCTTCAACTGCATCGGAGCCTGGATCAAGACGAGCACGGCCCGCCCCGACATGTTCGCCGTCACCTTCCTGGGACAGTTTGTGTGTTCGGTGGGCACGGTGTTCCTGCTGGGCATCCCGTCCAGGCTGGCCTCCTTGTGGTTTGGCCAACAGGAGGTTTCCACTGCCTGTTCCATTGGTGTTTTGGGAAACCAGGTGTGTCTTTGTATCCACTGGACTCAAATAGGCTGCATGCCAACTTGTGTTGACCTCAGTGTACCGTGGTACTCTTCTGAGATGGTGTGTATGAGCAATGCTTTGCATGATAGTTTACTGTGGCTGTATTATGTGCAGGATGTGGCTCAGCACAAAATGGTTTACTTTAATCTGATTTCAGTAAAAGTCAGAGGCATTTTTATTCAAATTAGGAGCCAGAAGACAACGACATTTCAACACTCAAACCTCTGTCTCCCAACGAATGCACGCTACAAGTGTCCGTCTCAGTGATCTAAGGAGAGAGCCCTGTGTTCCTTGCTTAACTGAACTACATTACTACATGACGAGCTGGGACGTGGTTGCACTGCTCATATTGAGAGGGTGGTGCCTTGTTCACAACAGTGGGCCTACATCTCGGGCCAAAGAGAACATTTGTTAACGCAGAAGAACAGTTCCTCAGCAGATTTGTGCTTTACTTCCTTTGTGCTTTACATCAACTTTAGCATTAATAAAACTTTATGTCTCTTTATAACGCATGCATTTGTTCTGTATCGCGCACCTGCAGACTGGCCCTAAGCAATGCTTTGTGGTTTGTGTTATAGTCGCTCACAACTTAGATTCCATCTCTCTCTGCTGCTTCCATGTTTGTTGTACAAAAGTTGTTTGAGTGGGTCAAAGTGAGTGTGTGTGTGTGTGTGTGTGTGTGTGTGTGTGTGTGTGTGTGTGTGTGTGTGTGTGTGTGTGTGTGTGTGTGTGTGTGTGTGTGTGTGTGTGTGTGTGTGTGTGTGTGTGTGTGTCTGGAGATGCTTAAGTTTAATCAACACGTTTTCTGCTTTCCTCATCACCCAAAGGTGGGCATCGCCATCGGGTTCCTGTTGCCTCCTATCCTGGTGCCCAACGTGGACGATGTGGAGGAGCTGGCGTACCACATCGGCGTCATGTTCTACATCACCGCTGGAGTGGCCACCCTCATCTTCGTCTTGGTGGTCATTGGTAAGTCCTCAGAGCACATGCTGAACAGCGTCACAGCGAATTCTTCTATTTAAATTTTGCTTACTTTGTAGTGGTGCAATGGTTCACGGGTTTCCCGTGATCCGTACGGATCAGAGATGTGGACTCGAGTCACATGACTTGGACTCGAGTCATGATTTTGATGACTTCAGACTCGACTTGACAAAATGACGCATGACTTGCCACTCAACTTAGACTTGACTGCTATTGAATTGAGACTTGACTCAGACTTTGCCTCTTTGAGTTGTAATGACTCGACACGTCTTGAGTCAAAAACATTTATTGTTTTAGATATCTTACCTATTTCCCGCCTAGAGGGCTAGACACCCAAGATGCATTAAATTCTGTGAAGATGAAAAAAAACAGCAAGCAAAGTCAAATCTACACTTTAATAATATCAAAACGAAATTTCGATATCGTTTATACTTTATTCAGAATAACAGTTTTAGTTTCATATCTACTGCGTTTTGAGTTGGTCCCATTGAAGCCGTCTGGCCAGCCCCTGACACCTGACTTTGTCCCATATATCTGGTACGGATCAACCCTCACGGTTCGGGACGCAAGTGATCCGTGGATCGGCTGATAAAAAAAGAAGAAGTTGTGCGTTCACGTGATCAGCGCATGTTAAAAGGACAATTCCGGTATTAACAACATCAAGTATCGTAGCGAAATACAGTTTCTGTTGTGTTTTATTTGGCGTTCCGTAAATTCCATTGAAACGGAAACCGGAACCGGACATGTTTATGTTTGGTTGTAGTCTTTTCGCTCGGTTCTCTGTATCAACAGTCGGGCTAGAACCGAGCGAAAAGACTACAACCAACCTCCCTTGCAATGAGCAATGAGTCTTTCAACCGAAATGAATGGATTTACAAAATGCCAAATAAAACACGACATAAACAGTTTTCGCTACCATACTTAGGACCTATCGAAAAAATAAGAAAATGAGGATGTCTGCATTGCATGGGGAGAGTGTAGACTCTAAACTCTCCCCAGGCGATGCAGACATCCGGAATTGTAAATCCGGGATTATTTACTATCATGTTAAAAAGAAGGAATAATGCCTGATTGCATTTTTTTTAAAAAAAATATTGACTAGAAGAAGCATGATTATAACCTAATATTTTCACTTTATATTTTTTTTACACATTTGAAGTTTTTATTTAAAGTCACATTTGTCTTATTATCTTTATTGTTGTTGATCCGAAAATGATCCGACCCGTACCTCAAGAAACCATGACACGATCCGAACCATGAGTTTTGTGATCCGTTGCACCCCTATTACTTTGTAATAATCCCACAGTCCAGACAGTCTCTGATTCCTTTACCCTCCAGTGTGTAGGAAACAAAATTGTATTAAATTGCGCTTCCCTTTGTGACTTAAATTGTTACAATGGAGATTGTGTAGGGCTAGAAGCAAAGACACACATTGAATTGTTTGAGGTATTCTTTTCTGGTGTTGGTTGTTCTTAACCCGCTCACCAGTCCTCCCACTGTTTCACACTGTCTGAGCTTGGTTGTCTACAACAGCCCTGTACAACCCACTGGGCGAGCAGCAGCCATGGTAATTGGTGTAATTGCTGCTTCTGGCCATAATTCAGCTCCGCCCCTAGGCTCAGTCACATCACTGCTCTAACTCCCTCATGGGAGTGAAACGGACCGGCAGTCAGAGAAGCACACCAATGTAACAATGCACCTTCAGAAAGTAGACCGGTGTCGGTTGACTGTTATGAAGGTTGAGGATCATGTTCTTCGACTTCTCCAGTGCTTTCGACACCGTCCAGCCAGTCCGGCTGGCGGAGAAGCTCCACGTGATGCAGGTGGATCCTGACATGGTGGCATGGATTACAAACTACCTCACGGACAGGCCGCAGTATGTCAGGCTGCGAAACTGCTTGTCAGACGTGGTGACAAGCAACACCGGCACACCCCAGGGAACTGTACTTTCACCGTTTTTGTTCTCCCTCTACACCTCAGATTTTTGCCACAACTCCCGAACATGCCACCTGCAGAAGTTCTCTGACGACTCCTCCATTGTTGGATGCATCACAGACAATAGGGAGGAAGAGTACAGGGAACTAGTTGAGAACATTGTGGGATGGTGTGATGGGAACCACCTTCAGCTCAACTCCGGGAAAACCAAGGAGCTGGTGGTGGACTTCCGGGGCAGAAAGAGCACCCCAATATCTGTTTCCATAAACGGGGAGGAGGTTGAGATGGTGGACACCTACAAGTTCCTTGGGGTGCACCTGAACAATAAACTGGACTGGTCAGACAACACTGAGGCCCTCTACAGGAAGGGACAGAGTAGGCTGTTCTTCCTGTTCTACCAGTCTGTGGTAGCCAGTGCCACCTTCTTTGCTGTAGTGTGCTGGGGAGGAGGCATCGGGAGCGGAGGTGCCAGCAAGCTGTATAAGCTGGTGAGGAAGGCGAGCTCTGTGGTGGGGATGAAGCTGGACTGTGTGGAGGCTGTGACAGAGAGGAGGATGAGGGGAAAGCTGCAGGCGATCATGGACAATCCCTCTCACTCTCTCTACGCCGAGCTGAGGCAACTCAGGAGCACATTCAGCCACAGACTCACTCAGCCACATGCCTCAAAGCGCTTGGGGGGCTCTTTCATCCCATCAGCTATCAGGCTTTATAACACCTCAACCCCCCGCTCCCAACATCCCCAAAGCCCTAACAGCTCCTTTTTCCCCGACCTGATTAAGGACTAAACCCCACACCTCAGGACTGACTGTTGTTAACCTTATTTGTTATTTATTTAATTCATTTTTCCATTACTTCAGGGATCCTGCACTTTTGGCACATTTGGCACACTTATATTTATGCTTATATTTATATTATCAATCATATTTCATCATATTTATTTATTAACTTCACACACAGGTCACCTACAAACGGACAGTTACATGTATATAGTATGTTTATTTTATTTGATCTTATTCAAATAATTTTGTACTATAATTTTATTTGAAATTAGTACATTTATTGTATATATATACTGTTTTTCGCACTTCTCTTTTCCCACTGTACTGCTGGTCACCTGTGAATTTCTCCCAAGGGGATTAATAAAGGGCTATCTTATCTTTCCTTAAGGTTGGGTTTGGTTATGTTAGGTCTGGTTTCTGTTTGGTCATGTTTGGTTTAGTTTGTTAGCTTTGGTTTATGTTTGGTTGGATTAGGTTTGGTTATTACAGGAGCACTCTCTAGGGCAATCCTTAGATCTTCCATGTGAATATATTTTTACTAATGCCCATCCAGCAGAGCCTTGTTGCATCAATGAGGCATATAGTGTAATTGCTTGTGCTTGTTTCTTTCTTACGGTCATGCTCAAATAACCGTGTCAATAATTCAGAGTGACATGGAAAGGCAAAGATAGCCAATACGAATTAGAAATGGAAATGCTCTCAATCTCTGCTCATCAACACAGCGATTGTAATGAAATGACACAAAAGGTGAACTTCACACTTTTGACCATGAACACGTGCTGTTCATGTCACACACACACACACACACACACACGCACACGCACACGCGATGCGTATAAGTTCTTGGTTATATCATCTTCACTGTAAAAAATACACAAGGCATTTGACAGTGTGTGGAGGAGGTTGTTTCCACGTGGACAGAGATGACGTTTGTGGTTGTGGGCCCCTCCAGTGTTCCAGGAGAAGCCGGAGCATCCCCCCAGCCAGGCCCAGGCCCAGGCTAGGAGCATCTCCCCGGACCAGTACTCCTACAAGGCCTCCATCGGCAGGCTGCTCTGCAACAAGTCCTTCATGCTCCTAGTGCTCACCTACGGTGGGGCTCTCTCTCTATCAAACTCCGTTCAAAGTACGAGTTAGAGGACAGTTTTGTTTGTAGATGATTTGTAGAGATGACAATTTTCTATTATTTTTATTGGCTCCTCTGCCTAGCAGCATCAAACAAGATACATTATCTATAAGACGCAACACAATTTAAACAAATATAAATCTTAATGAAACCACCAAGCAGCAGTAATGATTATTATAATTATAGGCAATAGTGCAATAAACATGTTCTCAGTCCTTCACTTGCGGTTAAAGCTGATGAGCTACAACTTGTTACTTGTTACTTGTAACAACGTGTCACCTGTAACAAGTTGTGTGTGAGAGGAGAGATAACTGGTAAGATGGTGTTAACTTTTGTTCTCGGCAGGGCTGAACGTGGGCTGCTTCTACGCCATGTCCACGCTGCTCAACCGGATGATCACCGAGCAGTACCCGGTGGGTTCCAGCCCCCACTGCCGCCTCGTCCCGTCTCCGTCTCCATTCAGATTGGGGCTGTGATGGACTTGGACCGACTGATCAAGCAGTCGGTGGAATAGATGATTTAAGGAGTTCTTGATAATGGGATCCCTTGATATTTGTATATCTATCTTTCGGTCAGTTTGTTAATGTTATTATCTCTTCTCTGCAGAAGTATTATTTGGTTAATGCTATGCTCCGTGACAACATAGCGCCTCATAAAAGCAGTATCCTGGGTTATTTATGTCTGGGAGACAAACGGATTTAATGAATAACCAAATGTACGACTGAGACGCATAGATCAGGTGGTGGACTCCCGTTAATGAGTGATAAACCAGGTCCTTCCTGATGAGTTGATGGGTTTGAGAAGGCCACGAGCTAACGTGAGGTTTCCCTCCTAGGGTGAAGAGGTGAATGCTGGTAGAATCGGGCTGACGCTTGTCATCGCCGGCATGGTGGGGTCCCTCATCTGTGGAATATGGATGGACAAAACCAAGACCTACAAGTAAGGGGTTTAACTTGATGAACTCTGAGGCTAAACAACTCTCAGACGGGGAGGTGGACACGTGCTTTTTGCTCTAGCACAGACCAACAATGGTTTCAGAGGTGGGAGATAAACAAACACAGTTATCTTGTACACACAGAGCTCAATGCTCAGTCTCAAGACGTGCTTTTGTGGATGAGGCTAAATTAATTTCGGACTGCAGTTAACTTTCCGCTAACTTTGCTGTGCCAGATCCCCTTTCCCTAACACCATAGCACCTCAAAGCTATGCACAGCCGGCCCCAAGGGTTTTCACAGGAAAGATGCAATATCTAGGGTTAGGGTTATGTAGAGGATTTTACCTCAAATTACCTTTTTTATTATTCATTTTTCGCAAAAATCAGTCTGCTTAAAATATCATGAATCACATCCTCAAGGACTTCCCTCGACACAGTCGATGAAGAAGCTTGTTTCGAGGCGTCTCCGTAAATGAAAGCTTTTTCTACAAAGCTGCCGCTGGAAGGAATCCTTTGGGAAGGGGGTCTGTGTCTAGCTGTTAGCAACGCTCTTGGCTAGATGGAAGATCTATTCTGATCTAAGGGAGCAGTGCAATTCAAACTGTAATCACCTGTGTGGCTGGCATTCCGATCCACCTGCTTTTCCTAAAAGCATCCAGTGAAACGTCTAATATGAAAAACAATGTGTATATATACATATGTAAATATTGTATTATATCTAAACAAACTCCTACAGGTTAAAATAATGCAGGAACGTTGTTTTGTGTGTTATTTTGAAATGTGATAATGTTAATATAAAGGGGAATTCCCTGGCCGGTGTACTCTGCTTTTATCCATGACAGAATTCCTCATGCAAACTACTTAATTTGAATAAAATGTATTAAAAGAAAGCGGTTATGATTGCACACAATGCATGTGATTCAAGATGGTTTGAATTGTAATATTCAGCATTGTGAAACCACTCTACTCAAAGCAACGTTTTGTTTTCTCTACCTTTTCTTCTCCAGACAAACCACCTTCGCCGTGTATCTCCTCACCCTCATCGGGATGCTGGTCTACTCCTTCACCCTGAATCTGGGCCACATGTGGGTCGTGTTTCTGACCGCCGCCATACTAGGGTACGTACCGATGAACAGTCACCATGGTGACGGCATCCGGTTGTTTCTATTGGTCTACTGGCATGTAGTAGGACACAGGGGTGTCCTGCTGTGAGACAGAAACGTACTGGTCACCTACATCACAGATATGAAGCCCTGACCTAGCGCCAGCTGTAGGTACAAACTCCCCTGTTATAAGTTGTCTTTGACCCGGGATGATGCAGGTTCTTCATGACTGGATACCTGCCGCTGGGGTTTGAATTTGCTGTGGAGCTCACCTACCCAGAGTCGGAGGGCACCTCCTCAGGCCTCCTCAACTGTTCTGCTCAGGTTAGTGTGTGTTTGAGGGGGAGGAGGGGTGAGAACTGATTGTTCACACTGCCAGTAAACCACTGAAGGTTACGTGTAATTAGTGTAACTAGAGTTTTCAAAGCCATAGCAATAATGTGGAAACCCCAGTCGATAATGTAACAAATTTCTGAGCGCATAATATAATAACATTTTGACTATAATGTTACAAAGTATAATTCGTTCACCACAAATGAGGGTTAGGGTTACCCTAACCCTAACCGAACATTTAAATAACTTTGAAGTGGTGTGAGAAATACCGGCTTTCTACTCCTCATTCACATATAAGGTCATTTAAATTTCCTGAGGAGAAAATACTACCTCAGGGGTAGTATTATTTAGGAGTACAGGGTACATATGTCAGGATATGTTGTTCACACATGCGGCCCATCAGGAGAATATCAGGACTTACGTACATGTGTGTCTGAAAGCAGCTAGTGTGTGAGCATTTGATTACATTATATAGTCAATTTATGGTAACAGGTAATTGTTCAATGGAAAGTGTAGTATACTATGCATGCAAATCAATTATTTAATAGCATTCACTGTTATTCAGGGCTGAAAAGTGCATTGACATTTTAACTTGCAAGGCAACTACTATTGGTTAATGGAAAATAAATTATCGTTGAGATTCAACAACTATTCCAGTGTCCTGGCCAAGGCAGGCAGCAGTAGCCTACAGTCACACATAGCATACACACAAAAAATAATAAAAATAAAACAACTAAAACAGTCCGCAGGGGGGAAGGGGGATATCAATATCGCAAGGCATTTCGGGAGGCTCAAGGTAAAGGGTAACATTAAGTTTGAGCAACAAAGTGTCGTCTTGTGGTGGACTCTAGACATTATTCACCATACTGTGCTATTGAGATGTTTTCGTTGTGTTATAGGGACACTGTCTCTTTAAGATCACGTGACTTGTTTGTTGATATGCCGGTCGGCGTGATGTTATGACAAAATGAACGACCTGAATTAACACAGTCTATAGACAGAACGTCTTACCTGGGAGAGTTTGTCGATGGCGGAGCAGTTATGTTTAAAAACATATTGTCGTGTGTGTGTGTGTGTGTGTGTGTGTCTGTGTGTCTGTGTGTCTGTGTGTCTGTGTGTCTGTGTGTCTGTGTGTCTGTGTGTCTGTGTGTCTGTGTGAGCTGCAGGCTGCTTGGCACATGCACACATGGCCAACTAGAGTAACTGGTGCGACAGGCCTGCTATTATGATAAGCAACAGCTCTGAGGTCCTCCTCGTTGGACAAACACAGGTCTCACTCAACACTAACGAATGCTCCGCCTAGCAGGACATGGACAGAAGATATCAGCCCAAATACGATACACAGAGAGGACCTTGCTTGAGGCCGCTCAGGTTAAAAGGCACTGACCACGCAAAAGCTGACCACTGTGGACCTTTGCGGACCACTGCCAACCCAGAGGCACAGGCTCTGTTCTGTGACCCATCATACCTCCCAGTGCCGTCTTGTTGTCACACAAAATATTGCTCTGCTCGCCATGAGACTTTGGCTAGGGGGATTGGGGTCTTGGGTTTATGACGGCCCCTGTGTTTGTAATAAAATGACACCTCTCTGAAGTCTACTTCTACTAATTTCATGCACCTGTCGATGGGACAAGTGATTTAAAAAAGAAAGTTGTTTTGTCTCTCATGGTAACCTTTGAACAAATATCCCTCCAGCTGTTTGGAATCATTTTCACCATCAGCCAAGGAAAGATCATGGATAAATGGGGCACACTGGCTGGAAACATCTTCCTCTGCGTCTTCCTACTCATTGGTACCATACTGACAGGTAGAGCACACCTAGCCTCTCAAAAGCTATTTCTGTCTAACATGTCTAACAAGTATATATTGTGCATTTAAATATCAGGATCGGCCCATGTATACATAGCGTTAACACGTGGCATCCGTGGACTTGCATTGCCCCCTAGTGGCTTAACGATGGTATTGCTTTATTACTGTTTTTCCCATTGAGCCTATACCATTTTTTTTTATAACGTGTCATCCCTCAAGTGGACACTGATTTTCACCTTCCCCTGTAAACACTAAAATTGTTTTATTTTCTATCATTTCTATCATTTTCTATCATTCTAAAACCATGAATACTCGCTGTTTTATTGCCTGCATTCTGTTTTTACAACAGGATTCATTAAGTCAGATCTTCGACGGCAAAATGCCAATGCATCATGTGACCCACAGAGGGGGAGCGTAAGTATACCTGTGTGTTTGTGTGTGTGTGTGTCCCCACCGTGCATGTTGGTGTTTGGAGGAGGTGGGGTGCTCTGTTGCATGGCTGCATACTTTGTGGCTGTATTGGAGCCGACACTTAATCCTCTGAAAGGAGGATTTGCATGGCTGTCTGATGGAATGGCTGCCTGGTTGCATGGCTATCTGATGGAATGGCTGCCTGGTTGCATGGCTGCCTTCAGTGGCATCGGAAGGCTATCTGGGCTGGCTTCCACGATGACAGGCCTCTGAGGTTTTTCCTGCTTTTGGATGAGCATTGTTACACCTTTTTGTTTTTTTTGTTTTTATTTGTATGGGGCCAACAACAAAATCTGTTTGATAACATTGCTGGGACGCTACTAAACAGGCCAAGATCAAATATTAACATTAACCACAAAACCATTTTAAACAAATGAATTCACACTTTGCATGTGCTTAAAAATTTCCCCTATCTTTTGCAGCACATTCTGAACTAACGCTTAATGATGGCTCACTAATAAAAAACACCCGAGCATTTGATTTAAAGCTCACTTTTTTCGATTTTAATTCAAGTTATTATAGATTCACCTACGTTATTTATTCTTCTATAGTAGGACTTAACTAGAAGTTACTACTGCTTATTGGTTGTTATTGCTATATGGTGTAATTAGCAGTGGTAGGACATTAATAGATAGAAGTTCACCTACGTTATTTATTCTTCTATAGTAGGACTTAACTAGAAGTTACTACTGCTTATTGGTTGTTATTGCTATATGGTGTATAGTAATTAGCAGGTGGTAGGCATAATATATATGGCATACAGGCTATCTACTATATGCTATTGGCTATAGGCCTACCCTGTGCTAACGGATATATATTGATGAGAGGTCGAAGAGGGCACCGTGGATACCGGTGCCTGAACCCCAAGCTATGGTTGCAGCCCACAGGTTCCTTGTGTTCGGTGAGGGAGTACGGGGCCACATCATCCAGAGGCCTCTGCAACAGCGCTTATGACACTAGCCCGCCGTCTCATTAAAACAGAACGCACACATAAGCTCAGGTAGGGCCTTCTGGCGTCTGATGTTGAGGCTAAAGACCACTTGTTCAAATATCAAAAATACACATTGAAACCATTGACACTTTATCTTTATAATATAATAAAGACAGTTCAACTCAGATGAGATGCATATTCTAAGAATACCTTTTTAATGATGATAAATACTTTTGTCCAGTGGAAGTTTTTCCACTTTGTATCTTTAAACCCAAAGTAAAGGCTGTGATTTAGCCAGGGTTCTGAGCCCAGAGATAACGCCTATTGGAAATCTAAAATGAACTAAGCGGTACCAGACTTGTATTTGTGAGTCGTGAAGGCTAGACTTCTGTATCGTTCTGGATAATAAACCTCTTAACTCACTGGGGTATCTCTTTGGTGAGGTCATGCACATCTTTACTTATGTACTGTATCCAGTTAAAATGACTGCAGTGATGTGTTCATGGATGAGTTTTTTGTCATGCATGTGCATTAATATGGTGTTCCAATTGATTAGTATTCTCCAAGGACTCAAATGTAGGGTATGTGATTTGACTCATTTAGTTTGATTTATTCAATCAATGTTGATCGAATCATCTCAGATGTTAGTATCTTAACTTGTAGAGCCTTATTTAACCTCGTAACCTAATATAATTTATTATGTGGAAAATGGTTATATGTGATAAAGGGTTGGGCGATTCCATTTTAATATTTTCTCCTTTTACTTATAACTGGACATCAAGGCACATTTAATGTTTTAGATATTACTTAAAGTTTTTGACCTCAGTTGAAAGTGTTTTCTGCCAAGGCTGTTGATTAATTGTTTCCAGGTCATATATTTTAATTAGTCTGCACATTAGCTTAATGTTTTGATGTAAGTTGCAAGTCAATATGTATTTACATGCATGTTTGATATTGGGAACTATTCTTCATGCTAATCTTTATCTTTTATACATTTCAGAAAAAATCCAGCCTGGATGACGGTGTCTTTCATCCTTCAACATTGAAAGAGGCCAGGTTGTGAGGCAGACATGTTCTAAACGTCTTGTCTGAGGAGCCGGACGACTCTTCACAGCCTCAGACAGCATGAAGAAAGCAGGCAAATTACTCGGGTGCACACTCAAACATAATGGTGGTGAATAGCAAGCTGCTTTCCCTAAATGCTCATTTGAAGAGGAACACATACAAACTGAATAAGATAAGACGTGTGTTTATGCTAAAACTATCGTACTGGTTGGACTTGTGACCAAAGTGTCGCGCAATGGCTGCTAAATAACCCAATCAGATAGTCAGAATCAAACTCTACCTCGGCAATGAGGAACGACCACGCCCCATGGCTTACGGTTCCATCTTTTCACCAACGATTTCCCTCCTTATCGGCGAACTCCTGAACTGGTGAAAGCCAAGCCTTTTACCTACTGGTTGATGAGCTTGTTGCCTCAACCAGTCTCAGCCTTGTAGGAACCACAGGGTGGCCCTCTTACCCAATGCTGGATGGAATAAGGCAGCCACACACATTGGTACAAATGTGTTCAAACTGTCATGTGTAGTAGCATCAGTTGCACTTGTAATAGCACACATAATTTCTTTATGCGTTGGTCCTGCTGGTTTGAGAGTGTTGTCAAATGCAATTTAAAATGTATTGTTGACACATTTATTAAGAATGATTGTATTTAAGTACCCTTTATCTCTTATTTTACCTGCTCCTCGCCAAATTATTTTTCTTATGTTTTTAACCAAGTGTTTTTAATATTTTTACTAACATTTCGAATCGCTGAATATTCAATTCTTTACATTGATAAAAGTATTACGGTGTTCTTATTTAAGAATGTGTATTCTAATTCTACTTTAAACACTGTTTCAAGCACATCATCGGCCTCAAATTAATCAATTACATATCTCTGATCACCTTTCAATCTGCGGGCTAGGCCCGTGTATCTGACAACATTTTAAAGGTGAAACCTACGTCTGCGTTTACTATTGTTGTTTAAATATGCTGGTGTGGTTGTGTGGGAAATATGCATTGTAAATCCATTTACATGCATCCTATGATTCTGAAAAAACAACTTGCATCAAGCAACTGTTCAATAATTTACATTGGATGCATTTTATGTAATATATTCATATTAATTTAAATTACCTGTTTTGATAAAGTATGAAATAAAAGCAATAATACAACCATAATGAAACTGGTACTCAAAAGGTTTATTGGTGAATATTCTGTGATTACTCTGTAATACACATCAAAAGCTTATATTTCTCATTACCCTTCAAACAAGCGGTCAACAGATGGCAACGTTTTTCACCACATACTCTCCTGCATGTCCAATTTTTTTTGCTTCCATAGATATGGTTTAAAGAAAGCCAATGGAATTGCATAAACATTACATTCCCTAAAACTGGGTTAGGGTAGGTAGGTGATACTGATATTACATCTAGAACATCACAATACAATACCAAACATGTGGATAAGGTAAAATAAAGTTAAATCCATTATGCAACATGTCCCCAGTCTGACTTTGAACTGAGAGTCCTGTTCTTAGGCTTAAAGCAGTAACTAGGGCGTGAGTTGGCGGGACTCTTTCCACGTGTTTATTTAATTCCGCTTCTTCTGTCGCACTGTAACCTCTTCCTGGTGTTCGGAAATACACTGGTATCCAATCAGCATCCCCACGATAGAAACGCCTTGAGAGAAACAACCAAAGATATATCAAGTTTATTCTCATTAAATACCTCAAAGTTACGAGTAACGCACTCCTAAAGTCTGCGAATTGCATCTTGGTAAAAAAAACAATATTTTGGCGGTAATGCAGTATAACGAAGAACTCACTAGCTACAATAAGCGGTGCCATCACTCCTATGGTGACGGGAGCGGTTTTGTAGATGAAGGCTTCAGACAGGAAGTGACCTAGCGCCAGCACAAAGGTCCACAGGGTGATGTGGTAGAGCCTGGCAAAATCAAGGAAAGGTTCTTGTTTCATTTGCATTTGATCTGAGTTAAAGATCATCTCGAATATTTCATCAGACCGAGTAGACTGCTGTAGGCTGTTTGTTGGTCAATATCTTACGTTTTATTGTGGATGTCGATGGCACACGCACAGCGTATAATGGATGCTAGTAATGTCCAGATTCCAAATGTTCGTGCTTGGAGACCATTCACTAGATTGGGAAACAAATAAGATTAATAATAATCAAACTAATAATAGAAATTGGTCAACCTTTGTAGGCATATATTGATTTGTACTTTATTGGTTATGCAGTACCTAATTTTTAACTACATACCAAGTTTCAGCATTGTTATATAATAACATTATATAATATATAAATGCTTAATAATTACACACACACACACACACACACACACACACACACACACACACACACACACACACACACACACACACACACACACACACACACACACACACACACACACACACACACACACACACACACACATATACGTAAGCATACACATACACACATAGGCCCTATGTACACATTTTCCTTTAACGGCTAAAAAGACAGAAAAGTACGTTTCTCACCAAACTGTGGCATCCCTGTGTAAAGTTTCTCCGACAGAAAGCTGTGGTCCCTGAAGCTCTGCACTGTGTTCCCCATGGCGATGAGCGACACCATCAGCAACCAGCTCCTCAACACGTTCATGAATTTACTCATCATGACTGGCGAATGCGATATACCTGTGGGACGACAGTTCTGTGTCAAATGTGCAACCATTAATAGAAAAACGGAATACTAATGATGTTTACCGATGTGCTTATGTTTATATGTGGTTAATGTGACGAAACATTGCATTCGACTGAACCATTGGAAGTATAACGTGCTCAGTGTATTTAGAGATACATACACATGGAGATTTCCATGTTAAATACGAACAAGTATAGATTACATTACCTGTTTACTTGTCGCGTTACAATTTCCCCATGTCATAGAAATATGAAGAATGATGAGATATGAAATTTTGTGTCGCACGGACAGAGCTGTCAATCCTCGACGTTGAATTCGTCCAATGAGAATGTCCGTAAGATGGCGTCATGGCGTCGCCCCATTCATAGAATGGAGGTTCGTTATTTGGTCCCGCCTTGTTTCATCATCCAGCCAATCGCTGCACACCACTAGCGATCACCTGTAGTACGGGCCGTTGTGGTTCCGCCCACAACGTATCTGATATGCGCATGCGCCTTCCCTTCGCTGCTCAGTTGCTGTAGTTACCAGGAAGCTTAGCTGGGATGGCCAACTAGGCTGCCCTCTTCGAGATAAATGTTTATCCTCGCGTGTTCGGTATGTAATTACAAAGACATGATAACCGAGCACAATCTGAACCATGGCCGTTCACAAGGCTGACATAAACCCGCTAAAGCGACCCACATGTAACCTGTATTCATACAAATATAAGCCTTGACATTTAATACTGGCTACCTTTTAGCTAATGCTTGTTACCTGGTGTCTGACAATGTGATGCCAGAGTTGTAATTGTGACCGTAACCGTTCAGACTTGGCGTTGATCTATTTACAGGTCTGAGATGGCATGGTAAGCCGAGGTGCCGGACTCCACAAAGCTTTTCATCTCGCAGCTCTTCCGGCACTTCGAAGAAATGCCATCTGTGGTCCGGGATGAAGAGGATTCAGAGTCCTACCTGGAGGATGAGCAGGAGTGAGTGGAGGCGCTGATTAGATTTGCAAAAGGTCAAACGGTTGTGATTCAACTCCTACTGTGGGTTATTAGATGACATCGAAAATAGTCCCTTGGTTGAACTCATAATAATCGGCTAGATAATGTTCCCTAAACCCAAACACTTTTATATAGCCACATACATTAGGAGTAGTCTTAGTAGTAGTGGCAGCAGTGCTAATAGTATTAATTTGACCAAATCAGGGTATAAAATCATATCATTATCATATCAGTTATTGCGCTCAAAATATAATATCAATCTTGTTTTTGTTGGAAAAAAACAAATTCTTTGGAGTACGCTCAACCATTTACTTGTGTGTGAGTGCAAGTCCTCATGTAAAACAGTTATTAACGATGGAGCAATTCATTCGTTATTATCTGATTGTCTGTCTTTGAGCAACCCAACAGAACAAAACTGTTGTAGTGTTCTTCACTTAATGGAACATGATGGCTGCAGAGGGCATGGTTACCTTAGTGTCGTGACCCTGTATTATTGATGGCACCTTAGAGCAACCCATTAAAGACGTCCACAAGCATTCATTTTGCATAATTGATTACCCTTCTCCTAAGGCTGAGGCGATGCAGCCAACCCCATTATCCTATATATCGTGACATTGTGTTGGAGCAGTTGGTCTTTCTCATTTTTCTCTGGATATGTGTGATTTCTGTAGATTTGTTGTGTCTGGGAAATACACCATTACATTCTTATGATTTTATTAAAAGTTAAAAGAAAGCATCTTTTAATTTTGACATACTTTAGCCTATCACTGAAGAGCTGGTTTGAGCAGCTCCTGTCAAAACACTAGAGCAACTAGAATACCTTGCTTTGTGTGTGTGTAGCAGTCAGAAGCAATTTTGACCCACACACACGCGCAAGGTCAAACATTGCTTATTTTATAATAGGAAAGTCATGTCTTTAAGAGCTATGCCATCAACCAGCTTCCCATCTCATAGCACCTGCATCTAGAACTATCATGAATCCTAAAATAATGAGTTGCTCCTCAGACAGGAGCAGACTGAAACAACACATTTTTAAATGTATGTATTGGGTGAGTTTCCTACTCATGTGTTCTCCACCTCTCTATTATTCATGACTGTAAACATAACATTAAATACAGTTCATCTCAAGGTGTCATTTTTTACTGTGTGGATTATTCTGGTCTTCTGAGTTTAGCTTGCTTGAGGGTCTCTTGATTTGTTCGACCAGGATGTTGTTTATAGACGTGTTTCTTTATCTCTAAGAGACCATCCTTGCATCGCCTGGAGTGGCCTTAGTAGGAGGATCCCTGTCCTGGTGTTCTGCGCCGAGGCCATTATCTCTAAAGATGGGAATCTATGCTCTATTGGAGGTACACACATACACATTCACATAAACACACACACACACACACACACACACACACACACACACACACACACACACACACACACACACACACACACACACACACACACACACACACACACACACTATCTCAAAGAATGGGAGTCTATGCTCTATTGGAGGTATACACAAACATACACGCATATAAACACACACACATACACTGTTTCAAAGGATGGGATCCTACACTCTATTTCCCGGGCCCACAGACACACACACACACACACACACACACACACACCAAGACTCACACTATCTCAAAGGATTGAAGTCTGCTCTATGGGACGTTCACAACACTATTCTGATGTATCCCAATCACTACTGTGTGTAACATGTTTGTTTTTATCAATGAAGAAACGGCAACGTGTTTGTAGCTTATTGTGTTTTTTTGTATTTACTACAGAGCGATATAACATGGCCTTCAAGATTGTTCGCACAGAAAGTCGCCTAGTCAGAGGAATACTCACAAACCATGGATTCAATGAGGTTATGTTCTTTCTAATATAACATCATGTTATGTTGACCTTTTTGTGTGTGTATGTGTGTGTGGTGCATGTGTGTGCCCGAAAGCTTGGCAATCTGTTTATGTGATATTATAAATCGACTTGAACTCAAGAGTCAAGTCAAATTTTGTGGTAGGTCATGTTTGCATAATTAAAAGTGCTCCCACAGCATTTACATTTATATCAACTTAGAAAATCACATCACTCTTTATTGCCTCAAGTTTCTTTATTGGCTGCTGGCAATGTCAGTACTCTTCATTGAAAGCCGCGGGAAATGATCAATACAGTGTAGTGATTTAAGAATGGAGGTTTTCAAATCTGAGTTTAATTTTGTCCAAGTGCTATCTTCTGGCATTAGTGCCAGAAGATGAAACTTACTCAAGTGGCATATTCCTTAACTCAATTTCCTTCCATCATGCATTATATCTTAATTTAATTTAGGCTCCAGCAACAGGCTGAGCTCCAATAAAACATCTTCATATGGAAATTCGATAACATTGAAAATAGCAAAAAGTGCAGATTCAGAGCCTTGCGATGATTCTCATCCCAACTCAGGCTGAACTGGAATGGTTTCTGAAACTGCTGTTTACCTCAGCTTACCTTGTCTTTAGGACCATGTCAATGCTCTTGATGCCCCTTGTCAGATAAATGGATATTAAGCTTTTTTTTATAATTCTCTGCCTCGAATGGATACTTGCCAGATGTCAAAGCTTGCGCATGCATTACTTTAGAAAGGCTCTTAGGAGAATGAAAAGGATCCGGTTTCACGAGCGTGCACACAGTGCTATTGCTGTTTTGAAGCAGTAACTATAAATTCACCCCCTTTTTTAATACGTCACGCTAGTGCTGTTAACTCCCACTAACTCATAATCATCAAAGGTCCAGTATTGACCCGCCAACGTTTAATAAGCCTATATTGCAAACATCTGTATTCCCGGTGTGTGCGCATGCGTGTGTGTTTGTATGTGTGTGTGTGTGTGTGATCCAGTTGTTGGCCCTAAACACAAACAAAGGGTAATGGGATGGTGATGAAAGTAGCTGGTGAACCCAGTGATATGATTTGAGGAGAGCTGGGCTGTGTTTCTATGGATTAGCTCCTAAGATGCACTCCAGCCGAGCTGTCACATGTGATTGAGATCAGAACATAATACTGTTGTTGGGGCGACTGGCAGCATCCAATGTCCATGCTTTTCTGCTCTGAAATAATCCTTTTGGTTTCTGAATTATCGCTTGGCATGAGAGCCCATCACAGCTCTGAGCTCAGAATGAAATCATGTGCGGGGTCCGACGAGCCGATTGTCAAACCGAAACGGTGTCTGTTTTTTTTTCCCAGATCCACCCCAACAGTAATGACTTCAACCTCATGTGGACCGGCTCACACTTCAAGCCTTACCTCCTGCGCACCCTTCAGGACTTCCAGAAGGTCAACCACTTCCCCAGGTAGGACGGCCTGGTTCTGCTCGCATTCACCCAGCTGAGCCCCTTCGCAGGCTCTGCTCCAGCCCGTGTTTTCCTTGGCTGTGGCAGAAAGATCTGTTTAGCTTGGAGCAGGAGCCTCCGCGAAAACAGGCAATGAACTCAGGAGGAGGGAGCCACAGCCGGACTGTATTTACTCAAGCTTTATTCATTGTATTTCAAGGGGTCTTACGTTGTGTAGGCCCGGATTTTTCTATTTTTAAACTGGCAGCACGGGGGTCCGGTTGCGTTTCAGGTCCTACGAGTTGACGCGCAAGGACCGACTGTACAAGAACATCCAGCGCATGCAGCAGGCGCACGGCTTCAAGAACTTCAACATCGTCCCGCAGACCTTCGTGCTACCCTCCGAGTACAAGACCTTCTGCAGTAAGAGTCACGGTTCACTGCCTTGCCCCCCCCCCATCCACTCACCGCAGAGCGCCTCCCTACCGCCTCCTGCTAACCTCTGCCTCATGTCCTTCCTCAGGTTGTTTCTCCAAGGATAAGGGACCATGGATCATCAAACCTGTTGCGTCCTCCAGAGGGAGAGGGATCTACCTGGTCAGCAACGTAAGCCAGAGCCAGCGGCCAGGAGCGCTTACGTTGAACTCAAAGCTTAAAAGGAAACACACGTGTAGGCTCCAACACGAGTGTTCAAAAGTATTGTAGTAACTTTGTAGATTACTTCATGGAAAGCATGCTGAGTGGACGCTGAGTCCGCCAGATGCGGGGGGGGGGGGGCAGTTGTGATAGAGCCATCTTTTTGAACTAAGCACACATCAGCATCACAGACATTAATAAGCACCCACTGAGTAAATCACACACTTCCAAGGTTCAGTCTTTGGAGGAGCTCCACACTTGTCTCCCTTTTGAACAACAACACCCCCCCCCCCCCCTTCACCTCCCACGGCTTCTTCTCTTCTGAAGGCATTTTTATGAAAAGATGGAAGGAATGTCCAAGCGCTATCTAGAGAGAAGAAAGAAGGACATTTTTAAGGTTCTCTGTGAACTTTAGCCAGCACTGAGGTTTCTCTCTCTCTGCCTCGCCACCTGCAACACATTTTAACCTCATGGCGGCCCTGGCTCTTGCCAGCGGATTATATTTTCATAGAGTGCCGTTAAAGCGCTCGCCTGTTATTGCCTGTCACGGCCAATGCCGCTTTTGTATTGTTAACCCAAACTCTCTTTTAACTTGCTCTTTCTTCTCAACACTGTCACAGATTGGCAACAGAGTGGCGCGCGTCAGTGCGTCCCTCCCTGTTGTGATGTAGTGTGAAGTGAGCTCTGGACGGCCTCCCTGGATGAGGTATACCGTGTGAGCGATTGGCTTTCATGTGCTTCCTTTGCTCTTGTTTCGCAGCCAAGCCAGATCTCAATGGACAAAAACATCTTGGTGTCTCGCTACGTCAACAATCCCCTATTGATACACGGTGAGTGGCCACCTTGCTCGTCCTGAGCTTGCCCGTTGTTTCATAGGTACGAAAGAGTTTAAAAAGGGTTTGCACCAGTGTAATCGCCTTTCATTTGTGGCCCTTGTTTTGCAGACTTCAAGTTCGACGTGCGGTTGTACGTGCTGGTGACCTCGTACGACCCCCTCCTCATCTACCTCTACGAAGAGGGCCTAGCCAGGTGAGCTGCGGACCCCACGGTCGTCTGTCATACGATGACTGAGCACCAATGCTCCTTTCGTTAGGATGCACCTTTCCATGCAGTGCGTTGCACTTTCTGTGGCCTACGTTCATTCATTCGATCAGCAAAGACTAAGCAGCCACTTTTGGTTTTCCATGACCAGTAGAGGGCAGCGTTAACTCGCTCTCCCACCGCCGTGATGCCATCCTGTTTTCCTTTCAAATCCAAACCATGGTCTGTGTGATTTATATACATGTAAATATACATGTTACACGACATACTTTTGTTCTTTTCTTGGTACAATTTTCAATGATTTTGAAGGAAGGAAGTAAGGAGTAGAATAGTCAGAAAGTCTGAAGTTCGGCTGTTTAATAGTAGGACTGTTGGATCCCAGATGGGTTACATACTGACTGTGCTGTCCTGAATAAGCCCCAGTGCCCTCTTTTAGCTTGAACTTAAAAACACTGGCCCACAAACGGTGACCATGTTATGAACCCTGCTGTGAATGTCTGGCCGCTCCGTTGAGTTTAACGCAATGCCTCAGCTCACAGAACATCGTTGTTATCTGTGTGGCGTGCATCACTTTCAAGCCCAGCACGATCCCTGCCCAAGTGCTGTCCCCCCCCCCACAAATGATCGGCCCAATAGACCTAGTCATCAATGTGTCGTTGTGGTTTTCCTATCCGCTCTTGTAAAACAAAACCAAAAGTTATACTCGGGCCCACAGATTCGCAACGGTTAAGTATGACCGGGCTTCGAAGAACATCAAGAACCAGTTCATGCATCTCACCAACTCCAGCGTGAACAAAAAGAGCAGCGACTACGTCAGGTGAGCTGAAACCTCGTTCATCGCAGCCTCACACTCCCAGTGAACTCACAGCATCAAACCAACGGTTCCTCTTGGAGCAGGGCTGTGTGTGTGTGTGTGTGTGTGTGTGTGTGTGTGTGTGTGTGTGGGCTCTCAGGTCCAGAGGTCCGTTCTTTGTAACCTGGATGATAGCGCCGAGCCGCATCGCAATTCCTGGCATCCAGCGGCGAGCCCCCATGTCACCGCCGCCCGTCTTTTGTTCCTTTTCAGTTGCGATGACCCTGAACTGGAGGATTACGGCAACAAGTGGAGCATGAGTGCCATGTTGAGGTATTTGAAGCACGAGGGGAAAGACACCACATGTGAGTTCAGATGTTCTTTTTTCTTTTCATCACAACACAATTGGCTGATGTTGATGTCTTTGTGTTTTCCTTTGATTTCCCCTTGTTATTTAACGAGCAGGCGAGGGGAAAGTATTCAAGTGCCGGTAACCATAAACGAGTCGGGCCTGGGTTGACTTTAATCCGTTGTCTTGGTTTATATGAGAAGTGAGAACATGTTGTGCCTTTGATGTTGTAGCCGTGGTCTTTTTTTTTGTTGTTGCATATTCCAGTGCTGATGAAGCAGGTGGAAGACCTCATTGTTAAGGCGGTGCTCAGTGCTGAACTGCAGATTGCCAGTGCCTGCAAGATGTTCTGCCCGTACAGGACCAACTGCTTCGGTAAGGGCCACATACCCGCCACAACAAATGCTTTCAATTTCATCCTGGCTTTGTGTTTGAATGCATCGGTGGAGGTCGAAGCCCCGCTCTGCAGTATGTTTTTATAAGGCGGGATGTGTCTGTTTGTTATGGCGGTGTTGTTTAGTAGTTCTTGCAGAAAGGTCACACCGTTTCCCCGTCCCTCCTCTGTTAAACAAACCCCAGCCATCCCCTGTGTGGCTCCAGGTTGGGCTGGACTTTCCTTGGATGGGAAACATCATTGTGCTGTTCCTCATTCTGCGTGTTCCCTCACATCCACTCAGATCTCCCTGTTGGTTTCCCAGACTCACTGTGAAATGGTTCCACTATGCTACTCCTACTTATTGGTATGTTTGTATACATACAGTCATTCCCTATGGAGCTCCCCCACACACACACACACACACACACACACACACACACACACACACACACACACACACACACACACACACACACACACACACACACACACACACACACACACACACACACACACACTGTTTGTGTTCTCTGACTCCTACCATTGGCTCGTCAAATCCTTTTGTCTGACTTTGCTCCGTATTGCTTGCCATCCTTTGGGCCTACTGTCTGCTTGGCTGCTCTGCTGTGTGAACTCCATCTTGGAGCGATCACTCTTGTTGGTGTTGGCCCTAATTGCCCGTTCTCTTTTTGTCTGTCTCCCACTCTCTCTGTCTCTCTCTCTCTCTCTCTCTCTCTCTCTCTCTCTCTCTCTCTCTCTCTCTCTCTGTCTCTGTCTCTGTCTCTGTCTCAGTCTGTGTTTGCCTCTCTCTCCCTCTCTCTCCCTCTGTCTCTCTCCCTCTCTCTCCCCCAGTGTCTGGTGTTTAAGCAAGATTTGACCATGGTTTTTCACATGGATCACATTACTCTGTTGTTATTACCCTTCCCATATTTTTTTTTTCCATTTTCTGTCCTGCTCTCTCATCAACTTTGCATACACCGATGATTTAAAATCACTAGAATAATCAGAATCAGGTCGTACTCCAAAGAAATACTTGAATTCTATTTCCCACGCTTTGTTCGGATTCTGTCTTCTTGTTTAAAGGAAGTTCGATTTGGCGATGAAATAAATGGTAATTGGTCTGCACGTATAAAGCACTTTCCTACCCTGTGGCCACTCAAAGCGCTGTACAGTATTGTCTTACATCCACCCATTCATGCACACATTCACACCCACACGGCAGTGTCAGCCAGGGCGACAGCCAGCTCTTCGGGAGCAGGTAGGGTGGGGTGTATTGATCAGGGACACCTCGACACTCGAACTAGGAGGAGCCGGGGATCAAACTAGCCACCTTTCAGTTAACCAGCCAACCAGCTCTACCTCCTGAGCCACATGCCTCACCCAAAAACAAAAGGAGTTCATGTCGGGGCAGAACCTTTTACCTGCCAACGTGTGCAGGCATACATTTCAACAGACGGTGAGCCCTGTGCATTGGCCCACGATCCGGACTCCTCTTGAACAACCCACTCCGACTGAGGTGTCAGCATGATAGTTGTTCCTTATCTTTCCAAAATATTTTCCCCATGCTCCCAAGTGAGGCGGGAGAGATGAGCGTGGACGGTGTGAACGCACCGACACCCTCTCCTCCGTCCCTCAACACCATCAGATAGACGAGCTCCACGCAGGTCCCCCTAGACATAACAGGGTTGGTGTTTTGGGCTGTTTCCCGCGTGGAAACAGGCTAGATTCCTGCTCTCTGATTACTGCCTGTATGGAGATGCTATCAGGGGCCTCACTCCTGGGCTGAGGGGCCTCACTCCCTGGTTGCAGGGCATCACTCCTGGGTTGAGGAGAGATCTCTCCCAGAGTGTGTTTGTTGATGGCTGGTTTAACCTGTGCACATTGACACCTCAATGCAGCACAGGTGTGCAGCCTCACCCAGCCCAATATTCCAATCAGACTGACTCGGCTGCTTAGAGCATCCTTCATCCACACACACACACACACACACACACACACACACACACACACACACACACACACACACACACACACACACACACACACACACACACACACACACACACACACACACACACACACACACACACACACACACACACACACTCCCACATCATAAATCCAATCTTACTCCTTCCCTTGTCTGGCATTATCAGTTGACTACTTAATTACACGTCCTTCAGCACCCAACCGAAACACAAGATCTCTGTGAAATCCAACCTCGAAAGGCAGAAGAAACGACAGTGGCAGAAAAGCCTCCCAACAGGCCTGCAGCATCGCCCCGTCCCGCATGTTCAGATGCTTTTTGCTCCGTCACCAGAACATAGCACGACCTGTTCACTGTTTCACAAAAACAACAACAAGCAATTAGGGTTGCCGGTGCTATTACGTTACGGCCTCACAACGCCAACGAAAACAGTGTGGTCCGCTCCCACGACACGTCCCCTAACACCCTTCCCTGTTTCTCCCCCCTCCTTACCCCAAAGTGAGTTAATTACAGTATCGGCGCGTCTCGGTCTATGATATTACATTTCTGCAGGGACGGGGGGGGGGTTAGTCAAGTGTTTCCCCTCTGTCTCTCTGAACACCCCCCCCATGCGGACGGACATGTGTGCGCTGTGCTCGCTATGTTCTTGGCAGTTCACCCGCCCCTCTGCTCCTCTCCCGTCCGCAAGATTGCCGCAATTTATTCCGTCCCTGTAATTGTTAAATTAATCTCGTCTTTCAATACATTGAAAACATGAAATCTTTTTATAGTTTTCTGATGTAGTACTGGATTGAAAACATCTCTGTGCTTTCGTTGGTGAGGTGTCTCTGCGTGTGTGTGTGTGTGTGTGTGTGTGTGTGTGTGTGTGTGTGTGTGTGTGTGTGTGTGTGTGTGTGTGTGTGTGTGTGTGTGTGTGTGTGTGTGTGTGTGTGTGTGTGTGTGTGTGTGTGTGTGTGTGTGTTTGTGTGTGTCTTTGTGTGCGTTTATGTGTGTATACATGTCTGTGTGCGTTCCTGCGTGTCTACGCGTTTGTGTGACTGTGAGCATGCGTGTGTGTGACTGTCTGTGGATGGACACGCACGCAAATGCACACACACACATTTGTGTGTGCGTGTGTCTGTGTGTGTGTGTGTGTGTGTGTGTGTGTGCTTGTGCTTGTGCTTGTGCTCGTGCATGTCCATGTGTGTGTGTGTCCATGTCCCTGTTTGTGTGCGTGTGTCTGTGTGTGTCTGTGTGCGTGCATGTGTGCGCGCGAGGGGTGATCGAATGCCACCCATGCAGCTCCCCACCACCAGCCCTGTGATTAATGGAGCGGCTCCGGGCCGAGGGATGCTGATTATGAGATGTTTTGACTGAGGAGTGATTAGCCAAGCCAGGGCCCTATTTTATTACACGCCAAACATTCCACCCACTGGTCCTGTGTTCCACCCAACGTCCCTCATTAAGTGCTCAGTGTGGTTTGATCCAGCGCCTCAGCCCCTCCCCCATGCCCTCCCCCTCACCCCCCCCCCCCCCCCCCCCGCGCTCTCGCCCCAACCCTGCTACATTTATCCGATAGTCACCCACTCTTCTTCACTTGAAAGAAGATAATGGATTTGTCGTGATGATGACGATATGGTCAAAATTCACTTAACTTCTTGAGCATGATGAATGGATTGCCCCCCCCCCCCCCCCACACACACACCCACCCACCCCCAAACCACACCCATCAAGATAAATCTATAAACAGGGCCCTTTGAAAAAAGCTCCAGTCTTCGGGGCGTCTCTGTGTCTCTCTCTCTCTCTCTCTCTCTCTCTCTCTCTCTCTCTCTCTCTCTCTCTCTCTCTCTCTCTCTCTCTCTCTCTCTCTCTCTCTCTCTCTCTCTCTCTCTCTCTCTCTCTCTCTCTCTCTCTCTCTCTCTCTCTCTCTCTCTCTCTCTCTCTCTCTCTCTCTCTCTCTCCAAGCTAGCTGCTCCACTCCTTGCCGTAATGGAGGAGGGAAAGTTTAAACAATACTAATTCATGGAATGGAGGACAGACCGTCCTCTGCTCGCACACAGACTCCGACCCACGCCGGAGATGCTTGTCACTGCTGCTGTTTCTGTTCTCTGCTGTTAGTGCAGGCCCATAAACACCACGGCTGGTGTTAGGGCTGTGGAGGCAGGGGGAGGGGGGGTGTTGTCTCTGGTAGGCGCGAACATTTCCAGCACCACAGGTCCCAAAGTCGAAGAAGGAGAGGGGAGGGTGTTAAGACAAATCCTCCACGTCACCCGTCTTCACGCTCCCTCCCTCTTTTACTGGGTGCGACGTGGGTGCCCCCCGCTTCTCCTCCCCCCGGCCGGCGGCGGCGGCGGCGGCGGCGGCGCTTGTTGTGGGATCCTCGCGGGGTGATGACGCGGCGCTCCCCTCACCGCCAGCGGTCCCCGCCACAGGACTGAGCGTGCCTCGCAGAAGGGCGGCGCGGCACGGCTCGCCTCACGAGGCAGGGGCGGCGTCTGCGGCTAATTGGAGGGAAAATGCGCGGCGGGTTGTCACTCAGAGTGGGCCTGTCTGCAGAGAACTGTGGGGACACGCGCACGCACACACACGCACCCGCGCTTTTTCCTCTTGTTGTGGTGCTGTTGACAAGCCACCACAGGCTGACTTCATGTGTGCTGCATCAGTCTAATGCATTCGGTTTTATGTCTCTCTCCCTCTCTCTCTCTCTCTCTCTGGGTCTCTCCCTGTGTGTTCGTGTTCTATGTCAAAGGGGAAAAACAAAGAAATGCAACTGGAAAATAACTGTGAAATCTCTTAACAACTACTGTTTGGTGTGCAGTCCATCCTCAGCAGACAGAGATGAGTCTGCACTTTCCATCTTGGATGAAAATCCCACTAAACCCTCTACAATTACCTTGTTCACTTGACAACTAGTGTCAGAGACGATTGGGACGTGCGTTCACCTCCTAGACAGACTGGAAAGGTTGGGAGTCAATGTATGGACCAAGCTGTGACAATTGGAGAGCGTTTATCCGAAAGCCTCAGGACGGTCAAAGGCAGGTTGATCTTGGCATCCATCAAACTGACCTTTGTCTTTCCTCTGAGTTTTTCCTTTTTCCTTTTGAGTGTTTTTCAAAGTTACACATTGACTGGTGGTCTCAGCCTCTTGTGTTCAGTCACATGGTGTTCATTCACAAGGCACTACCGCACAATGTGACCCGTCCTGAGCGTCTGATACGCAGAGCAAGTAAGGCCGGACAGCATCTTGAAGAACCCCAAGGCCCGATTCTCATTGGCCGTCTGCATTGTCATTTAAATTACATGAAATGAATGAAATCAGAGAACCGGCTTTATTCTTATTTTTTAATCCATGGGTTACCCAGTTCACCGGGCAGTAAATTATTTTGTTAGACCGCAGAGCAATTGTTAAAAATCATATTTTAATCCACATTTCTTTCAACAAGCGTCTGTTTTTGCAGAAAGTACTGTTCCCAGTACGGTCCGTGATTGGTCTTGCTCGCCTGTCAATCATGACGTCTTCCTCTTCGTGACGCAGTCAATCAAAGACTTTCCCTCTGGGAAGGTGGGCTCTGCGACACTCTCACACAACTTCCGATCACCACAGCCTCTTGTCAATCACACTACTCCCTCCCCCCCAAATGAGTGGGAAAGAAAGGGCAGGTCTCTGGCCCTTTAGTTGGCTCTTGTGTGCTTAACACCGCCATTGACCTGCGACTCCAGAGCAAACAGCGGCGCTCACGGAGGCTTTGAAAGCCCCATGCCGCTGGCCTATTTTCACAACAGACACCGCTCTTTGAAGTTGTAACCAGGAGTGCTTCTCCCCTCCCCGGCTTTACCGCTGTGCTTTGCCCCAATCCTTGTAAAGAAAAAACACAAAAAGCTAAGCTGTGGTCGGCCTCTCTGCTCTGGCTGCGGGGGGGTCGGGTGGGGTCGGGGGTGGTCTTGGCTGGTTGGGTTGGGGCTTTTACAAGCCAGCCCTGCCCCACCGTCGTGAGGGCTGTGTGCTCATCGCTAGTGGAGGTGAGAGTTGGGGGTTGTACAGTACAATCCTGTTGTATTATGGGATACGTTTTTCTTTTTTGGTAAAGTTTGAGAGTATGCGTGTGTGTGTGTGTGTGTGCGTATGTGTGTGTGTGTTTCGGGTCAAATGTATTTTGTTGCAATGTTCCTGAACCAAAGCAGTGCTGTATCGAAACGCCAAAAAATAACCGCTAATGTGCTTGCTTGAGGTCATTACCGCTAATGCTGGCACAACTCGTTAAAAGTGAAATGGCCGCGAGTCTGTTTAAACCTTCTAGTGGGTTTGCACGTGTATGACATTCACATACCCGCTGTTAGTATAAATAGAAGTGGTGTGTAAGTCATTCGGGTGGCTTTGTGGGGTGAACCCATGTTTTAATTGAGTAAGTGCAGAACTGAAGAAAAACAAAGAAGAAAGTGCTAGCATCTACCCTGATCTGCATGGCTTTAGCTACATGCTATCTTTCTATTTTATTTTCCGATGCCTTCTAACCGTTGGCCCGGGCGGACCAGACTTCCACCTAATTGCTGTGGAAACGCCACAGCAGAGTAGAATCCTGTCGCTCCTTTTAATACGTGTTGACAATATGTAGACTGAAAACCTTTCCAGAAACTGCCGAATTATCAACGGCGTGCATGAAACCGTTCGCCGAACCACATATTGTTTTTGATCCAAGCTTATGTTAGCGATGCCAACAGAGTCAAAATGTGTGTATGTGTACTTAGCTAATGCAGTGCAGCCAATCCCTCAGTACCGTACTTTGATGTATGTCTCTCTCGTGAGTGATTGGATACACAGAGTAATATGCGTGTAATCAGGAGCAGAAAGACAGAGAGGGCCATGCTGGCAAACCAGTTGACCAGAATGGTCACTGATGGAACTCTGGTAACACTGTGCTCTCACTTTAACTCTGCTTGACTCTGATCATTGCCTTTAAAAGGGCTAGAAAGTGGCCATATCTCTCTGGGTTGCATCCCATTTACACATGCACACACACACTCAGGCACACAGGCACACACGTACGCACGTGCACAAAACGCAAACACTCTGCTTGCGCACACACACCACACACACACACACACACACACACACACACACACACACACACACACACACACAACCACGTACTGAGGCAGGCATACGCACAGTGCACATATTGTTTGTTTTTTAATGATGCTGTGCTTCCCTCCTTTGCAGAGCTGTATGGGTTCGACGTGCTCATAGACACCGACCTCAAGCCTTGGCTTCTGGAGGTTAACCTCTCCCCCTCCCTGGCGTGGTGAGTGACAGCCCCTCCCCGTTGGCACCGGGACCCCTGGGTTTACCCACCCGTTCAAAACAAGTGCTGCCGGGAGCCCTGCTCGCTTTCTTGGCTCACGAATACATAGTATCGGCTTTGGTTCTGTCCGGTGGTGGCTTGGACAATGTTAAGTGTAGTGTGTATATGTCTCACATGCAAGATGAATCGGCGCACGAGCACACACAACACACAACATGCATATTGTGGATGGTTTTGGGTCAACGAGATGTGTGTGACGCTAGTCAAAGCAGGGCATGTATCCGAAGGGCCTTCCACGGTCCAGGGAGGGAAAAAAAATCCATCACAAATTGTGATTTGCAATTTATGGTGTATGTCTGTGTGTTTTGTGTATGCGTGTTGTGGTTTTAACTTTGAATCCATGTTTCCCCTTCAGCGACGCTCCTCTGGACCTCAAGATAAAGGCCAGCATGATAGCCGACATGTTTTCCATCGTGGGTGAGTGCTGTCCTGCACAGTTTCCAATGTCTCCTGCAGGCCAGCTCTGAGGGGCTGGGATCCATCTTCATCGCTTATTGCAAATGTTGGCGCCGAGGCCCTGGCGGAGAGATGCTGGTCGTGATCTACATCCACCAGCCTGTTCCACATCAGGGGCTGAGGACCACCAGGGCAACGGGCTCATTACTGGGTCTCTCTCCCATCAGCATGGTCTGACTCCACCATGACTCCCACTCTGTGTCATCGTAGCAGTGGACTCACACTGGGGAACCCGTACCCTTGTTGTCTTGTTGTGTTCTGCGTGTAAGGTCTACGTTCGGTCACACTTAACCATGCATATCCTCTGCTCTCGTAATTATGCCCCAGAATTTCTATTCTCCTTCATCAGGGGCTCTGAGTGTGGATGGAGGGCTGCTTGGCTGGGCCCCTGGCCCAATGCAGGGCTCCTGCAGCGTGCTCGTTATTAGGAGCTCGCCATCGCTTTGGCTCCAAAGGGGCCTAGTAGACAATCGTTTTTTTTTCTATTGTCTATTTTCTATTGTTTCTAGTGCAGACAGAGTAACACTGTTGTTTCTCACACACAGGGGTCGCTCCAGCGAGATTCCCCTCGTAAAATGTGTAGAACATGCATTATGGAAACATTTGGATAGCTCCACAAGGGGGTTCCATGATTGTGCAAAAGACACAACCGCAAGCGTTATTAATTGACATTAAAAGACCTGGCTGGGGGAGAAGTTGTCGACGGAGACAGGCGTGGGTTGTGTTGGAGTCATTAAGCTCTCTTGAGAAACTGGATCCTGCATTGTTAAGCTGTAGCGATTTGAGTATCCAGAATGTTGCGCCTCGGGCAGGGATCAACCCTCATTATAGAGCAGTGGTTGCAACAGAGAAGGAGAGCTGTCCTGGTAGATCCTCCTCCTCCTCCACCTCCACCTCCTCCACCTCCTCCTCCTCCTCCTCATAATTACTGTATTCTCACGGAGCAAGCAGAGCTTACAATGCTATGACAAAAGTGCGTACTCACCAGAGAAGAATCTCACAGACACACTTGCACCTATGCACTTGCGCACACACACACACACACACACACACACACACACACACACACACACACACACACACACACACACACACACACACACACACACACACACACACACACACACACACACACACACACACAAAGACACACACACACCGGGACAAAGGCATTCCGGCAATGTAATATCAACACTCTGCTGGATAAGACCTGACAAGTACATATGTATTACAAGAGTGACTGATATGGTCTTTAACAACGATGCAATGAATGCAAGACACAAGACAACAATCTTATCTGTGCTCGGTCTCCCTGGGCCCCTTACCTCGCTGGCGTTCTCTCCCCATCTATTAAGAGTGTTGGCTAACAGTCCTTCTGCTCGCTCTGAGCCCCCCAGACGCTCACTATAGGCAAGCGTCCAGTGACACTCCAAGAGAGAAAGTGTGTGTGTGTGCGTGCCTGTGCATACAACATGAGTTCACGCCAGGTTGAGAGAGAGAGAGAGAGAGAGAGAGAGAGAGAGAGAGAGAGAGAGAGAGAGAGAGAGAGAGAGAGAGAGAGAGAGAGAGAGAGAGAGAGAGAGAGAGAGAGAGAGAGAGAGAGAGAGAGAGAGAGAGAGAGTCCAATCATAAACGCACGGGGGGGGGGGGGGGGGGGGAATGAGCGGTGGCATGTAGAACATAGCCCATCCATTATTCACCAAAACAACCCCTCTGCCCGACGCCCCGGGGCTGATAGCACTTGGGCGGCGTCCCAGTCCTGTAAATAATGACAGCATGCCATTAGCATTCATTCACCCCCACCTCCCCTGCCCACCTCCCTCTCCCCTTCTCCCGTCTGCTGCTGCTGTCAGTTAGTTGTCAGCCATGTTTGGAATAATTGCCGTGTTGAGGTGAGAATGCGGCGGGGGCCCTAAGCACTACCTGACGGCTGGGAGGACGCTGCAGGAAGCGGCCCGCCTGTCAATCGCCTCGAATCACCGCCATTTAAAAGAATGTATGCAAGAGTGACCCCAATGAAACCAATGCTCCCCCTCCCAGGGTTAGGGGGACGGGAAGCATTGGTGTCATTGGGGGCTCTCTTGCATACATTTTTTGTATGAGGGACCCAATGAGACCCAATTAGGTTATTACTAACTACTGACCATTATGACTAGTGTGTGTGTGTGTGTGTGTGTGTGTGTGTGTGTGTGTGTGTGTGTGTGTGCGTGTGCGCGTGTGTGTGTCACAAATATTTGCCCTTTTAAGCCCTTTGAGACTGCACTTATTTATTTGCTAGAGAGACCCAATTAGTTTATTACTAACTACTACTAACTATTATGACTACTACATCGGTAGTTGAGTTTCGGTGGTTTCATTTTCATTGGTTCTCGGTTGCAATTCTTTTTTTTGCAAGAGAGAACCAATGAGACACAATTAGTTTATTACTGCTTATAACTGCTACTGATCATTATGACTACTACACTACTTTAGTTTATTCATGGGTTGGTTGGTTAGTTAGGTTTTTATTAATCAGCCTTTTAGAGAAGCCTCTTTGCCCACCAAAGAGGACAGGATCGAGAAGTATCCTCTTCACCATAATGTATTCATACACTGGAATTCGTCTCTAATATATTTGGTATCAGTCCTTTGCACAGGCTTGTAAAAACACTGCGTCTCCTTTATGAAAACGAAATGACAATCAAAAATGCACATCTTGATGAAGCGTAATCCATGAGAATCTGATGGATTTAAAGCTGGGTGCCAAACATGATTCAGGAACATGAGGATCAGATAGCAGCCGTCTAGATATTAATCGTGTAATACCCATGGTGCCTTTCAGTGCAGGTTGGGGCAGCCGGCCTGGAGCCCAGCACACAGGTTCACCCTGAGCTCCCACTCTGACCTCCCTCAGGGTGGAACGCCGGCCTGGTGTAGACCCGTGGTGTTGGTGAACCCCAGACAGAGCTGCTCCTCCCCTCCCACTCCCCCTGACGCCTCTTGTCTTCCCAGGCTTCGTGTGTCAGGACCCCCTGCTGAAACAGCCGCGCTCCGAACGCAATGCTGTGGAGCCCACTCTCAGGCAGCCGGCGCCGAAATCCACGGTACACACACACGTACAGGAATACACACACGTACAGGAATACACACACGTACAGGAATACACACACGTAAAGGAATACACACACACACACACACACACACACACACACACACACACACACACACACACACACACACACACACACACACACACACACACACACACACACACACACAAATATACGGCCTCAAACACACACACACACACAGACCGACAGACGGACACACAGACGGACACACACAGACAGACAGACACGCACGCACGCACGCAAGCACGCACACACACATACACACACTTATGCACGCATACACAGACATCCACACTTATGCATGCACTTGCACACACACAGACAGACACAAACAGCGATGATATTACACAGAATTTGCTTAACGTATGCAAATGACGGTAACGAAATGCTATCATTTCAAATTATATAAACAGTTTCATTGGGTGTGTGCAGTGGGAGATTGAAATTAATCCGATATAATAATAATACAGTGTGCGGTTTGTTAATATAGTGTTGGAAATCAAATCTACAATTCAAGTATAGATGGCATGATGCCAAGACACAGATTAAATGCTTCTTAAACAATGTTGTCAAAACCCTCTGCCCCATGCTAGCACATGTCTGCTCAGGAAAGCTCTGCTTCTATCGCAAAGTCGTGCATATTATCATTATAATGAAGAGACATCATTGTTGTTAACGGTAGATAAATATTACTGCTAATCCTGGGGTTTTGTCTGAGTGTACATAACTCCTGGGTCCTGTTCTCTCAGGCTTTATTGTCAATCATTTGTATTTTTCTGCCTAATGATAATCTTGCTTCCCCTTGGCCTAATAGTGCCACGTCAGCCCTGCTCTTGGCTGGTGCTAGCCGACGACTCTGTTTGCTTTAGTCCTGGATATACAGCAGAGCCTCTGCCAAATACGAGATTTGTGCTTCACCTTCCGCTCTGCAAAGGGCCTGTCTGGGCATCCACTAACAGGGCGTCATTGTATGATGTAGGATTCTACAGCGTGTGCACGTACGCTCCATTAATCCCTGTGCATTGCCTCGCAGCGTCCCTGCTCTGCACAGACCCCCACCATCCCGTCTAAAGGGGTTTAGAGTTCTCTTCACACTGTGCACCAGACAGACGTTTGTATCGTCAGTGACCAGTTAACAGATCTACCAAAATATGACAGATATCAAGGAGAAAAATAAACAATGTGAACTTTTTTGCAAATATGATACATATATATTTAAATATATATATATGATGTATAAAATGTATCTTTATGAATTGTGTTCCTACATCTGCCAGATTCTATGACGTCCTCCCAGGCAGAGCATTTCTGAGATCTCCTGACCTTTGACCTGGAGTGTAGCATTAACCATTTACACGGCACTCATTCTCAGAGTCAACGTTAATCTTATTTTTCTTCAGAGATCTAGCCACACTGCTAGATCCGATGAACTAACACACTGTCGGTGACCGAACCATTTCGGACACAGACGAACAAGCAGTCAGACTGGTCACATGACACCAACCTAACCACTGTCCTTCCTCCTTCCTCCTCCTCCCACTGCCTCCCCGCTGCCTGTTGCATCGACGGTAAGAAACGCTGCCTCATCCCCCAGAGTGCACCTCACTCCCCGCCGTCTGCTTCGCCTCTCATTGGATTAGAAGTCGCTCGGCCATTAGTCACCGTACCGGCCGCGCCCAGTGCATCGATCCACAGACGACATCCACATTAAACCACTCGTTCGATCATCATTAGCTCAGAGGCTGCGGGGCAGAGTCAGAGTCTGAGCAAGTTTCTTAGCCGGCTGTCTGGCGGCGGTGGCTGTGGCGTCTCGCTACGGCGCTGCCTGGACACGCTGGCCCCGCGCCAGGGCCACAGAGGCAGGAGCAGAGGGACCAGGTGGTGCCCCGCGAGGCCCCCGTCCCTCTCCCTGCGGTGTAATTACAGGCAACAGTTGTCTTTGAATTTTGATTCTGGGATTAAAGCTTGTCAGTTTGGCTGACACTGTATCCGCACCCCCCCCCCCCCCCACCCATCCCTCCACCCTCCATGAATTAAATGTAATCCCACCACCGCTCGGCAGATGACACATTCTGCATGTGATCCTGGGGGGGGGGGGGGGGGGGTCCGGTTGTCTGGCTCCAGCTCCATGGGCTCTTAGGCTGTCAATCACAGCTTGGTGGGGGGGGGGGGGGGGGGGGGTTTAGTCTGCCAGCTAATGTCCATTTTTGTTTTTTTTACAATGTTATACGAGGCTTTATATTATTTGCTACATCTTGGACTTCATGAAGCCGTGTTGTGTTTCAGTGTGTTGCCTTTTCATGGCTGCAGCGGGGACTTGCCAGGAACAAATGTTGGAGTTTGACAACCCTTTGGAAAATGTTATTGATGCAGATAATAAAGCGACCGATTGTTTGCAATGGTTGGCCCGGATTTGTCTTGGAAAATAGCAAGGGGGAAGGGAACGGCGTCACATGTATGGTATCATTATACTGTAACCTTATCCCAACCTTTTTCTTCCTTCTTTTTCCCCTGTAGAGGCAGAGGCCAATGTCAGCCTGCGACGCAGGCACCCAGAGCTCTGAGGACATGCTGGAGGGCACCCTGGGCCGGGGGGGCAGTAGCACCCTGGGCCTGACCGCCGAGGAGGTAACGCGTCCTAACCGGTCCAACCCTTTCTGCAGCCTTTTTAATACTGGTCAGACAAATATGCTAATATGATGTGTGGTTGGGGTCTCTCTTGCTCTCTCGCTCTCTCACTCTCTCTTTCTCACTCTTTCTCTCTCTCACCTTTCTCTCTCTCATCTCACTCTCAAATCTGTCAATACTCTCTCTCCCCCTCCCTATCTCGCCCATCTCTCTCTCCCTATCTCGCCCATCTCTCTCTCTCTCTCTCTCTCTCTCTCTCTCTCTCTCTCTCTCTCTCTCTCTCTCTCTCTCTCTCTCTCTCTCTCTCTCTCTCTCTCTCTCTCTCTCTGGCCCCCGTCAGATCAAAGTGCTGAGGAGGACCAGGGAGGAGTACGAGAGACGGGGGGGCTTCATCAGGATCTTCCCCACCCGAGACACCTGGGAGCTCTATGCGTAAGGCGAATCCACCCCTCGCCCGCAGACCAATCACTTATAATCCCCTCCCCCTCCAGGGCTCGTCCATTAGGCTGTCCGCCGGCGCCCATCCGCATGAATTTGATTCAGCTTCGCTATTATTAAATGAGCGCAATCAATGTCTGGAGCCAGAGGAAAAGGGGTCAAGTGTCTAGACTGTTCCCAGCAGAGCAGAGCTCACACCACACCGCACGCAGGACTTGTTGGACACAGCTTTGTTTTATGGACCTGCTGTTGCATTCCATATTCCTGCTCCAACTATAAACGCCAGTTCAGCCTCCATTTGGGAGGCGATGTACATTAATATGTTTCGTTTTCAGCAGGATTAGCTTTATGAGCCTGTTGGCTATGGGGAAGGCGGTTCTCTGCTTGGGGTTTTACCAGCATGTTATTGAGTGGTCTGTGGAAATTATTAAGGGGCCGTTGCCGGTAGCTGATCTTATAGGGGCCCCCAGTTTTTAACACATTTCCCACACAATGCGGGGGGGGGGGGTGGGGGGGCGCCCTCTGTGATAATGATTGTAATAAGTCACTTTGGATAAAAGCGTCTGCTAAATGCCCTAAATGTAAATGTAATTTAGAAATGATCTCTCGTTTCTCTCGGCCTCAGTGGATATCTGGAGTGCAAGACATCGATGAACTCCATGTTGGCCAGCAGGCTTTTCCATGAAAGGTAAGCTTTTCCATTCGTGGGTTACAGTGTCTCCCTCGCCACGTGGAAACGGTTGAGGTTGAAACCCTGCTGTTTGTTTGCTCTGCGGAGGGGATAGGTGAGGGGGATTACTGGTACCATCCCTCTCAGGTTTTCCAGCGCGCACCCAAGTGTGTACGTGGCATGCCGGGGGGGGGGGCATGCCACGTACAACTATAAATTATATTATAGTTAGAATTGTTGTTATGAGTGTAAAAGGCCACAAAAAGCGACATAAGGTTTCTGCGATCGTGCCCGTCAGCCCTGCCTTGGTGGCGTATTATCTGCGGTCCCTATCAAGTCCATTAGTTTTTCCGTTTTGCTTGCTGAAAGCGGATTGAGGGAGACTGTTGCTCTGTTGCTCCAAGACCACAGTCTGTGTTATTGTTTTTCGTTCCCCCCCCTTTCTGTGCACTCTCTCCTTATTTTCACCTCGCTCTCTCAAATCTCTCTAACTCTCTCTCTCTCTCTCTGCCTCTCTCTGCCTCTCTCTGCCTCTCCCCTCGCAGTAACGTCGGCGGGGACGGGCCGCCGGCCCACGACGTCTTCAACAGCTGCCACGGCGCTCAGTACGAGAGGAAGCTGACCTCACTGGAGGGCCGCAAGAAACGCCGGCGCTACCTGGCCCAGAGGTCCACCGCTGCCCGGAAGAAGACCACAGGTCAGACGGGAGAGCTGCTCTCGCTCTCTGTCTCTCTTAGTCTCTCTTCCTTCTCTCAGTCTCTCTCTCTCTCTCTCTCTCTCTGATCTCTCAGTCTCTCTCTCTCCTCTCTCTCTCTCTCTCTCTCTCTCTCTCTCTCTCTCTCTCTCTCTCTCCTCTCTCTCTCTCTCTCTCTCTCTCTCCCTCTCTAATGGCGCATTTCCACTAGCACGGCTCGACTCGATACGGCTCGGCTCGGTTTGGTTGTGTTTCCATTAAAACTGGTGCCTCCTCGACGTGGGCGGGGTCGTCATAACACGGCTGCGCGAAACCGCTGTGACGTCATTTACACGGCGCCGAGCAACGTACAAATCCGGAAGACCAGAACAACAACAACAACAACATCAGAGGAGGACAGCATGGAGGACATGGAGGCGATCGTGTTGCTGCTCACCCTGTGGCTTTTTGTCGCACAGAAGGCAAGAGAAGAGAGCCAGAGAAGACTCCGGGCCGCGAGACAAAACACTATTGAAAAGTCGCGCGGTTATGACGCTTCCAGTGACGACACTCATCGGCCAATCAGTGGAAGGCAGTCGGCTGACGTCACGTTTTAGTAACGCTTCGGCTCGCTTGGAACCAGGGCTGAGGTGATACCAAAAATGTACCCGGTTGCAGGTACTGCGTGCTAGTGGAAACACGCAAATAGCGCGCCGAGCCGAGCCGTACCGAGCCGAGCCGTGCTAGTGGAAATGCGCCATAAAGTGTCTCTCTCTTTCTCTCTCTCTCAGTGTGTGTGTCTATCTCCCGTCTAGCTCTCCAATAAAGAACTTCTTATTCTTGTGTAAAGACAAATATAGCTCTGGATGACATAATTTCAGAACAGCAACAAAAATAGAAAAGGTAACTGCACGTTGTGCTATGTTTTACCGCTAAAATCGTATTTATTTCCCCAAGAAATACACTGTGATGCAACTGCAACAGCATGCTTCTCATTTCCATGGCGACGGGGACATAAGGGAGGGACTCCAAGGCCTGTCCCGCCGAGATCAGCAGGCAGGGGGCTTCGGGCGGGGGAGGAGCTTGTCAAAGAGCCAATCGGAAGCAAGCCTCCCGGAGCGGTCAGCCCAATGACAGACTTCCCCGACCTCAAGCCCCTCTGTCTGGGGGGCGGCCAGGCGCGGGGCCACGCCCAAGGTGAACCTGCTGCTCATCCTGCAGCAGGGCTGGGACCTGAGGTCAGCCTCTCCCACATTGCACATTTGTTCAATGGCTTCTGGTCTTTGGGCTTCAAGAGCTCTCTGTTCTTTTGAAGTGTGTTAGTAATGGTCAATGGCCATGTTATGGTAATGGTCCATTGTGTAGAATTTAGTAGCAACTAGCGGTTTGTAGATTGCAACCCACTGAATATGGGATTAGAATTTATTTAAACATGCTTATGAATGTTATGTTTTGTTTCTGCCAAGTCCGCTCCGCGAGAGGCTACAAAACTGGACACACTGCACCTTTAAGGCGGTTTTAAATATCACTGATATTCCTGAACAAATTTCTACAAGGAACTCAATATCTCTCCGCTTTTTTTAGCCCTTGAAATTGAAATTGGAGGGAGGAATTACAATAACATGTCTGGGTTTGTTGAAACTCCCAGGTTACATGCCAGGAGATGCCCAAAGAGACAGGCAATTATAACACAGTCGATCATTGTTTGTGTTTCACCCCCCCCCCGACACGCTTTCACAAAAACACACACATGCACAAACACGCACACATATACACATGCACAGACACACAGACACACAGACACACACACACACACACACACACACAGACACACAGACACACACACACACACACACACACACACACACACACACACACACACACACACACACACACACTACAGTATAATGCCAGTTTCCCTTGTGAAATCCAAGGGAGCCATGAAAACAATTAATCATTCTGTTGTTGGAACGTAACCAGTCCCACTGGGCTCCTACGGCCGCCCCGTTGAAACAGATACATACCTGTCTTTCTAGGTTCTCCCTATCTTTGCCTGCTGTGTTCCTGCACACAGATCCTGGAATGTGCGCCCCCACGTGTTAAATAGCCCAAAAAATAACAATCTACTGTTTCCTTCATTGCTGCTAGATGGGGAACTAGGTGCAGCCCAGGGCCTTGTTATCTATTACCAACTCTGTGACAATGCCCACTAGTAGTTAGTGTGTGTGTGTGTGTGTGTGTGTGTGTGTGTGTGTGTGTGTGTGTGTGTGTGTGTGTGTGTGTGTGTGTGTGTGTGTGTGTGTGTGTGTGTGTGCGCGTGCATTCCTGTCATACGCAATTCATTTTCTCTCTCCCTCCCGGTTCTCTTGGACCTTCTCCCGCTCCTAAACCCCCCTCTGCCCTCTGTGTGCGGGGCAGTAAGGTGCAGGCACGCACGGCCTTCACCTGTTACCTGTGCCGGGTCCAACAGCGCCTCTCGGCTGAGAGCATGGCCAGCGGCACCCCGGCCGGGCCAGAGAAGGACGACGACCAAATGGTACGATCACCACCATCCCCGTCCCCATCAGAACCCCGTCCGTACACACACACTGCGCACACATGCTTGAAGGGAAGCCCTTTTATGTACGTGTGATTTTTCCATGCGCTTTTCCAGCCTTACTCACCCGTGACTTCTGGTATCCTGCGTTAATGTGCACGAGGCGTTTGTGGCTACTCGCCGGGGAAAAATCGGGTAGTTTTTTACATAAAAACGTTGGCTTGATGGCGAGGTCTCATCGTGATTGGCTAAGACATTTGGAGGAAAAGCAAAATGTGAATGCATGCCAATCGTAGCATCATTCATCAAAAGTCCTACTTTTATTTGCTATTTAGTGAATGAAGAGATGGAAGCTCCAGCATGTATGACTGTAGAATGAACCCTCGATTAATGAGTGTGACTTGGATGACCAGGAGAGAGAGAGAGAGAGAGAGAGAGAGAGAGAGAGAGAGAGAGAGAGAGAGAGAGAGAGAGAGAGAGAGAGAGAAGAGAGAGAGAGAGAGAGAGAGAGAGAGAGAGAGAGAGAGAGGAGAGAGAAGAGAGAGAGAGAGAGAGAGAGACCAATCATAAACACATGGGGGGGGGGGGGGGATGAGCGGTGGCATGTAGTCCAAAGACTTAAAAAGGGATTTTATTGCCCAAATGACAAAGGTCGAAATGAATAAACACTAGAACCTGTTCATGAACCAACTTCAACTGAAAAACTAATAATAGCATCAAGACTAAGGGAAACAAAAACCCAACGGGAAACTTTGGGCCACTCGATCACAGAGTCGGAAACACGGCCTGTAGTAGCAGGAGCGTTTGTGAATGAGAAGGACCAGCAAGTGGTGGGAAGCGGGCGGGTTATTTATACCGTTCTATTGATATTATCACTGTGTGTTCCAGGAGCTGGTGGTCCGCTTCCTTCAGAGAGCAGCCAGTAACATGCAGCAGGAGGTCAGGCTGGACCTGCCCAGTCGCCAGCTCGCGCCGCAGGCCCGCAGACGCATTCTGTCCAATCAGCTGGGAGACTTCATCCACTGCTACAGCAAGGCAGCTAGCCCCTCTCTCTCCCTCGTTATGAATGACACCTTCTGCCTCATTGTACTGATTTTATACACTTTGTATTGTACATGTTTGAAGGGTTTAACGATAAATACATTTCCCAGATTTTATGATATATATTTTTTTCAGCTTTAATGATAAAAACATTTTTCAGCTTTAATGATAAATATATTTGTCAGATTTAATGATAAATACATTTTGTCAGTAGAAAGAGAATAAAAATATATCGCTGTTGGTACAGTGAGGTAAGTGCCAAGCGCCTACAGTTGCCAGGTTAGCCCATTCCCTGTATACAGCAAGATAGCTAGCTAGGATAAGATGCTACACGATGCTAAGTACTATCTTTAAGTGGCAGGACGTACAACATACAGAAAATGTCTACATTAAGTGGCAGAACGTAAAACATACCATAAGTGCGTACATTAAGTGGCAGGACCTACAACATACAATAAGTGCGCACATTTAGTGGCAGGATGTACAACATACAATAAGTGCGCACAATAAGTGTCAGGACATAGAACATACAATAAGTGTGTATATTAAGTGCCACTGATCTCCACAGGAAACGGATCAGATGCTGCACCAATCAGAGGGCGGCGGCGGCGATGAGGAGCGCTGCATAAACCCTGGCGTGTTCATGGAGTACATCGCAGGAGCAAGGTGAGCTCCGCCAACCCCCCCCCCCCCCCCCCACCGCCGTTGGTTCGCCCCGCTCCCCTACCGCTGAGATAACACACGGCGCGGATCTAAACACGGATCTTAATCTTCCCCGCACATGTTTATTGGTGTTGCTTTTCGCCGTTTGATTTACAGCGAAAACGAGCTGGAGGCCGTTCTGACGTTCTACACACACAAGAATAAATCAGCCAGCGTCTTTCTTGGAGCCAAAGTGTGCAGTGTCAGGAGAGACATTCCTGAGAGGAGCAGCTCCGGAGAGCAGGTCAAGGCCAGGCGCCCTCAAAGTGAGCTGCACTGCGTTTGGATTTGTTTTTCTTGTGGAACTGAATTGAATTTGTGTTTTTATATTTCTTAATGGCTTCTGATTTCACTCAGCTTTCCTTTCTTTTCGGGTGGATTTTCAAACGATTAGGGAGTAGAAGGAGTCATTAGGAGTCGTGAAGAGTCTGTAACTCTAATGCGTTTCTGAGAAATGGCCTGCTGCCGGCCAGGAAGCAAACTCAGTGTCTGTTTTTTTGGAAACGAGTGCGTACAAATCTTATGGAATCCAATTCATACTTACATAAATAAACATGTGTCACAAGAAAAAACAAAGCAACCGTTTAGTTTAAAGAGAAGTGGAGAGGTTCAAAGACAAGTTGATGGAAAACAAAGCTATAGCGATCTAGATGAGACATTTGACTGCCCTCTGTCTGCCCTCCTCCTCTGAACAGCTCTGGCTCTGGCCACATCCAGCAGCTCAGCCTGCACCCCTAAACCCAGCCCCGACCGGGCCCCCCGCACACCCACGCCCACCAACCCCGCTCCCGCCGCCGCCTACCCAGCACCCAGGGACCCGCAGCCGCAGGCCCCGTCCACCAGGACGACCCCCGGCCCGCCTCGCCCGGCCCCCCGCGGCCCCCAGCACTCCTCCAGCTTCCCTGTGTCCTTCGACCGCTGCCACGCCCTTCCTCCACGGCCCCTCCCCCGCCGCCCCATCTCCTCTGAGTCCCTGCCCCTGCACTGTCCGCCCCCACCACCACCAGCAGCCCCACCCCCACCCCCGTCGCTGGCCTCTAAACCCCCGCCCTACACACACGCCACGCCCTGGATGCCCGTGCGGTACCCCCACCGGGTGCCCGAGCCCCCGTCTCAGCCGCCTCCGCCGCCACGCGCCGGGCCCCACGCCACCCCACCGCCCAGCCAGGGGATGAGGAGGGTCCAGTCCTTCGTCGCGGCCTCCTCCTCCTCCTCCTCCTCCTCCTCCTCATCCACGCCGGGCTCTGCGGCGTCGGGCTCCACGCGGGCCGCGGCGCACGTCTGCAACCAGAAGATCAGCAGACCCATCTCGGCCGGCCAGGCCCAGGGTACAGCCTCCTGCAGTGTTTTAAAACAGGGTCACTGGTCTTCTATGATCGTTAACATAGTAATCTAGGCAAGGCAAGGCAGCTTTATTTACATAGCACTTTTCATACACGAAGCAGACTCAAAGTGCTTCACATTGAAAAATAGTCATACAATAAAATGAAATAATAAAATAAAATAGATAAGTGAAATAAAACAAAGGCAAAGTTAAAAAGAAAGCGCAATGTGTTTAAATTTGCCATTTTATCGTTGCTGAAATACGTCCTGAATTTGAGAAAAAAATGGTAAAACCCTGTTTGGCCATCCTCCCCAAAACATGTGAGCGTTCCACTCTGCTGGGAACGCAGATGGCGTTCTTTTCTGTGACGTCAGACCAACTTTCCCGAGGTAGTCTGATGTCACGACACGACCAAGGGGCAGCGGCGTGTGTGTGGACGTGTCGAGCTCTGCGCGTGGGTCGTAACCATGGGGATAACACGCCCCCCCTCCTTCCTAAAACCCTCACTGTGTCTTTCACCATCGTCCTCGCTCACAACCTCTTCTCAGGGAGCAGGAGGGCCTGCCCTGGGAGGCCGAGGCCGGAGCAGGAGGCTGTGGCGGCGGGGGAGCTGTGCTCTTTGTCGGCCCAGGCCCAGTCCAACCAGCAGGCCATCGTCGTGGCTCTGCAGAGGCTGGCGGACAAGCAGTCAGCCCGCCATTACAACAGCTCCAGCACCATCAACCTGCTGACACAGCATGTACGTTCACACACACACGCTCTCACACTCTCCCTGGCCCTGTAACCCCACACGCGCACACACACACACACACACACACACACACACACACACACACACACACACACACACACACACACACACACACACACACACACACACACACACACGCGCTCACGCACACACACACACACACACACACGCGCTCACGCACACACACACACAGTCTCTCTCACTCTCTCTCCCTCTCCTTTCTTTCCTGTTTCTTAATCAGTGTACTGGGAGCTCCTAATGCCTGAAGCTCCCAACTTTCACAAAGTTACAACCGAGAAGCTTCTTTTGAAATGTTTTCTCCAACTTCCTCTGACATGGTAAAACGATCTTTTTGACGCCTCGAGAAGAAGAGCATCAACCCCCCCCCATCACGACTGCCGCCAACTCCCCCACCCACCCTGCAGCATTCGTCTTTTCTTTCTTTCTTTCTTTCTTTCTTTCTTTCTTTCTTTCTTTCTTTCTTTCTTTCTTTCTTTCTTTCTTTCTTTCTTTCTTTCTTTCTTTCTTTCTTTCTTTCTTTCTTCCTTCCTGACCCCACGTCTGCAGCCCGCTAGGAAGCTAACAGCAGACCCACCTCCACCACCCCCACCCAACTCCATCACCACCCCCCGACCGCCCAACCCCAGAACGTAGCCCGCTAGGTGGCTGACAACAGACCCACCACCACCCCCCGACCGCCCACCCCCAGCACATGAGCCCTCTAGCGGGCCGACCTGGTCTGGGCGGGCCGGGCCGCTCCGTGTGAGGTCTCATTATCAGACGCTCCACAGGGGGAGTGCTGGCGGTTGAAGCTTAACAGGCTGCTGCTCTTTCTCGTCCGGGGTAATTGATGCTTATAAATAGAAGAATGTGGCAAATTGGCAGCCGGCATTGGAGCGGCAGGCACCGTTCCCTCGGAGACACCCCCCCTCCAATATCTCGTGGTCTTCTCTTCTGGAGGGGTTGTCGTTTGGCTCGGGGCTTCTTCCACCTCGCTGTCTCAATGTCTGTTTTTGTGTGATGGCATAAGACCACACAGGAATAGTGTTGTTTTATGACTTCCTCTTGGCCGCTGGGTCTTCTGTGTCTGTGGAAGGTGTTCGCTGTGATTCTGATGAGTGGTTAATCCCGAGCATGGCCAGGCGGGTTTGCTCTGCTCTGCTGTGTGGAAGTTGTGGGGTGTGTTTGGGCTTCAAGGGCCTTTTTATCGGCTTGTATCAGAGGTCATTCAAGCACTTTCTAAACTCAATGGAGAGCTGTGTCAAAAAAAACTGCAGCAGCTACACCCAAGAGTTGACCTCAATGGACTTCAGCAATCAGTCACTCGCATGCAAATGCCATTAAATGCACAGCAACAAGGGACTTGTTGTAGTGGAATATGTGTGTTTGCTTGCATGTGTATATGTCAGGTTCGTACGTCATTTCTTTTTAACTCACTTGGACGTGTGTGTGTGTGTGTGTGTGTGTGTGTGTGTGTGTGTGTGTGTGTGTGTGTGTGTGTGTGTGTGTGTGTGTGTGTGTGTGTGTGTGTGTGTGTGTGTGTGTTTTCGCTTATGTATGACAACTCTTATACTGAGCCTTCAATGTTTTCGTGGTCTGTAATCTACCACCTATGTCAAGGCTGGCCGCTATAGCGGCGTTTACATACGTGCGTGCATTTGACTCTTGATATGTCATGACACTCAGGCCGCAGGCCAGGCTTTACTCTGACCGGAGCGTGCGCTCATTTCCTCTCCCTGCCACCCTGTGGAATCGAGTCACGCAGAGGAGGCACAGGAGACACACGTCCGCTGTGATGCTAGCTGGAGAGAGAGAGCCCGTGCTTCACCATGGAGCTGTTTAGTTTGTTCTGGTTCAATAGAATACAAGGTTCACATCACAGCCTTCAGGGAGTCAAAAGAGCTGAACTTCCCTTTGCAGTCCGCTCAAATCTGGCATCTTCCGGTATTTCTGGAGAAGAGAGATTATCTCTTCTCAAATCTGGGGAATGCGTCTTGCGGTTTCTGGAGGAGATTATATCTTTTCATCCGCAAACTTCAAGGTGACCTCTGCTAAAAAAAATTGTCTTATATTGTTTGTTGTGTTTTTGTTTCCTATGGTGAATGATTGTGTATCTGAGGTTTTGTGGAACTCACTCTCTTGGCCACAACTCTGTCAGCCCCCGCCCCCAGCCTTAATTTAAACACCTGTCTCAGAGGAATGCCTGACATTTCCTTTTCCTGGCAGGATAAACCAACGCTCCGCTCACCTGCTGCGAGTTCAGCCTCAAACTCTGGGAAAATAAACAGGCATGTCAGACCCAGGGAATCTCAAAAAGTAATGTTCCAGTGTACGTACATGGGTCAATGCGACCATTGTCTTTCGTAAGCCATTATCTGATTTGTACAGAGTTGGATTCAGGCAGGGGGGGGGGGGGGGGCATGTATGGGGGCGTATTCGCTTTGCTCCTAAACTAACTTTTCACATGCTTCGGTGGCGATGCTCGGGCAGTTGGGCGGCCCGGCGCGTCACCAGCAGTCTAAACTATCCAGCCGTCATTCATTAGTCACTATTTCGTGTTTGCTTCGTCGACTCACAGGTCAAAGGCCCGCCGGTTGTGCGTATAACCTGGTGGGGTCGGAGGTCAGGGGTGGAGGGCGACGGTGCCTTGGGGAGGTGTGGGAGACGGGGTGATGAGGGGGTCATGGGGTGATGGGGGCGTGTCCTGGATTTAGTGCTGAGTGGAGACTAGCTCTGCCCTGCCCTGTGTACATTTCTCACAGCTTGGGATCAAAAAGGTGTCAGCCCTCTGGGGCTACGGGGATGCAGTGGAGGGTATAGTTTGGAGTTATGGAGGTCTGGGTGTGTCTGTCTATGGTAACACGGCCCAAGGGTTACCATAATGTCACTTTCTTTCTTACTGGTGGAAATACCGCTGTAGGAAAAACGTTCCTTTTATGCATCGTGTTACGAGCGTCTGTAAGTCATGTCTCGGAATTGATTTATTATCCAATTCCATTATCAAAACCTTTCTGGATCCCAAGCCAAAATTATATGCAATATTTGCAGAGGAATAAACATTTAAAAACCTTTTTAAATCATTTATATTTTCCTGAGACATTTAACACATCTTTCTCTGGGCTTGAAAAGAGGCCTTTATGTCCCTCGGTGGGGTCAGCAGTGCAACCTTTTTCCTTGTCCCTTTAATTTCATACAAGGACCCCTTGGCCAGCTAATGTACTTCTCTGGTGAACTCAAAATCCTGACCCTTGCATTGATTTTCATGTGAAACGTGTGAAGGACACGGTACACTTTGTGGTTTTTACACTTTACACTTTGTCAGCCACCTACTAACACTTTGTGGTTCTCCTCCAACAGCTTGCCAACCTCAACCTGGACAATGGGATCATCAGCAGGGGAGGCTTCACCTTGGGGCCCAGGGGCCCCCCAGCTCCCCCTGTTAGCCAGGGGCCACGCAGGGCCCTCAACGCAGAAACACTCTCCTCCGGGGGCACCGGGTGAGTCCACAAATTATCTCGGCAGAAGATCCACCCTAAGCTCCCTGGAAAACCTATTTCCTTCCTGGAGATTCAGGAATGTCGTGCCTGGATGGGTATTGACACCGTTGTGGATGAAGAGGAGCACCCCTGTCCATAATAGTTCCAATCAAAGCCCTAAAATCACAGTTGGCAGACTTTCAGTCATTCCTGTAGAATTCTCCGTATTGGCACACATCTCTTCGTGCCGCTGCTCATATGGATGAGCTCACGTAGAGTGGCGTTTGCCAGCCCTGGAGGCAGCTGGGAGGGAACGGTGTGCTGCGATCTCAGGCTGGCTCCCCTGCCAAGGTAAACAGCTATTCCTCTGCACCGGGAGCTGGAGGCTAGGAGGATGTAGCGTTCTGCTCTCATCAGGACGGGTTCAGTAATGAGCCACTGAAACAGTGATTCTAATACTTTGCTGCAGAAATGAGGGGATGCATATATAAAACACTTAGAAAGGTTTAAAAAGGATTGAGAGGACGGGGATGAGGACATGGACAGCATTCCAGTTCTCTTGTGTGAGGTTTACAAGGGCCAGCTAACGCGGGGAAAGTGCAATTCACCAGTGAAATTAATATACTGTGGTGGTTTTTCCATGTAATCAACTTTGCAGAACCTTATACTGTAGATGTCTACGTCTAATTTGGTCACAGTCAATAAAACCTGAGGACCTTTTTAATGGACTCTGACAAATCTTTTGATTCAAGACTGCTATTATTTTGGAAAGAAAATATCAAAAGATTTGCCAGCGTCCTTCTGGGCAGGCGAGGTGAAGGTAATTCCTGGAAATTGGCACTTGATTCCTTCCCTAATTGTTTCTTATGAGGAGAGCTAGCTGTGGAATTAGCTCGGTGTCTCACTTTCATAGTGCAAAGCATGCTAGCGGCTCAACAACACATTTCCTTGGATTGATAAAAGGGCAAAGCCAACAATGATTCAGGCACTTTGTCTGTGTGTTCCAGGCAATCTCCTGCAAAAACACCAACCGCCCTCCCTCCCTCTGCCACCATCCGTTACTCCAGCACATCAAGGCAGAGATAAGGGGAGAATAAATGGAAGAGGGAGGAGGTGCTTGCGGGACACAGTGATTCATAATTCCTTTAATTTGTCCTGGTGATCCCTGATTCCTTCCAACTGATGAGGCTAAGTGGATTAAAGCAGTTGGGGGGTTAAGCATTCATTCATTTATCGTTGCTCTCCCATCTATTTTTAACAATATGTTAGTGACAATGTCTCAGACAGTTTGCCCCTGATCTGGCACCCAGTGTTTTTCCAGTCCAGCCTTTCCTTATGTATGGTACTGTCAGTGAATTTCAGGAATGTCTGGCTTTCCCCTCCTTTGTAAAGTGTTTTTGTTTTTCTACCGAGGAAGCTACGTCTAATAGGTTTCATAATTTTGGGGATCTAGCAGATGTAAATATACCGCTAAAGAAGCATGCCTAGAAGCATGGCTGAGACCCTTCCGTTTGGCTTCTGCGTGCGCTCACCTGATGGCTTCAAAGTTGCTGTCTTTTAACTGACCTCGGGGGTTTCTGTTGCTAGACGGCCCTTTTGAAACAAATACACTTTTAGTCTCCAGTCGGTTGTTTTTCGTTCTATATTTATCGGAACGGTTTGGATACTTTGGATGACTCCACATCTCTTCGCAAGGCTTCCCAAGATAAACCTGGATAAGCATGAAACGTATTGAATACTTTGACTCCCACTAAAGATAGCTGTATTCCAAGTTATCCTGGTAATATGCGACTCCCTGTTACTTTCCCCTTGCTACCAAGCAGCAAATCAAAACCTGTCCTTTTCAACCCATCACCCTCTATCCCACTGTTTGGCTCTCCCGTCCCACGTGGCACACCGTATCTGATGAGATTTGGGGATAATTACCTTGACTTTGCCGGCCGCACTGTTTTCAAACACATAGAAACGGAAGATTTCCTTGAGCCCATTCCCCTCAGCGCGGGGAATGAGGGCCGCTGCCAAACACACTGGAGCCGTTAAGCACACTGGCTCTTTATGCAACCACAGGGTGAAGGAGTATGATGGGTTTCAAAGGGAACGCGCAGGGCTTTGAAGTGTTGCCTCCTCCACATCTGCCAGGTATGCTGCCTCAGTGTTCGCAAATCAGCCTCTTCGGCCCCCCCCCCCCCCGTGTCAGCTGTCGAGCGGAGAGGCTTGACGTTATCAAACTCCTACACATCCCGCCCCGGCTCTGATCATCCAGCCCGGCCCTGATCATCCTTACCCGGCTATGATCATCCACCCCGGGTCCGTTATCTTGGGGAGCACTGGCACGGCCCCCAGATGTGAGGCTCATCATATTCTCACACATGGTACCGGGTGTTATGGGACTATTGGACCATTCCGAGACCTGGAATCCACTATGATTGCTGCACGGGTTCGTGTGCATGGCAGCCCACTCGGTGTAAGGTGAGGCACCTGGTTCCTGGCCAGTGTCCCCTCGCCTCCCGGTGCAATATTTGGAAAACCTCCCTGGATTGAACGTGTTTTACTGCTTGAGGGAAAATGAATTTCCACATGGCTTTGCTCCTTAAGGCCGTGGTTTTGTATGCGTATTGCAGTTTCGGCAGCTGCTTACCTGCCCGCTGGCCGCCTGCAGCACTCAGAGTGGGTCACATTTAGTCATCCCCCTGCCATCTTGTTTCACTTTAGGACCGAGGAGGCCTAGAAGGCTTCCCTGCCACCGCCGGACTCATCCTGTGTAGTTTTAGGTGGGTTCATTGTTTTGTCAGAGAGGGTTTTTACTTGATGAAATTTAGTCAGGACATTTTATTCTAGTACATTTAGTGACTGTCCTCTTGCAGAGCCAGGTTCCCAGCTCGCCAAAGAGGAGAGAAAGAAACATACCATCAGTGACGGGGCCCATCAATGAAGGCCTACGAAGTCGGCCCCATGTCTTTCTTCTCCCAAGTTAAAGAAGGTTTATTTTCACCTCAATCGGTACCAGATGTGGTAGCAACAGCGAGAAGTCCCCTGAGGTGAGAACCGGTAAAATTCCACTGAGGGGGATTACGCTACCATGCTAATGAGTACATGCCCACCCCGTCCAATTGCATAACCTTAACACATGTACATGTATGAACAAGCGTGTGCCAACTGCACTTAGTCACAACACATTGTCGTTATGAGAGGTACTTCAAAAACCCCCATTCACCCCAATTCTACTGCAATGAATGTTTAGGGTTCATACAAGAATTCATTGTTGAACCAACCCACGGCCTATTCAATACACTGAGCTAGTGATCCCCAACAAAGTTATGTAATCAATACCAATGATAAGGGACTGATTATCCTGGCCAATGAGGTGGTTACTTCATCACTGTAAGGGCTTCAAATGTAGGATTGCCAGAAGTTCATCAAACTACAGCGTTAAGTGATTGTCGGAAATTACCTTACTTTGTCTGACAATAAGCCAAGAAAAACAGATCTGAAGAGTGTTATATATATAACCTGGAACAGAAAAAAAGCAAACAAATGAGGCTATTATTATTACCAACGATTGTTGGCAAACGCCTTAAATGCTTAATCGGTTATAAAATAATTTTTTGCAGACGGTTAAATGAATGAATGAATGGACGGTCGGTCTCGGACGTCAGGACACGGCTTTGAAGTCGGCTCTGGAAGTGGCTGGCCTGTTGTTGGATGATGTCACCGCAGGCAGAGCCCTTTCCCACATTGTGAGCGGCGCTGGATTGATGCTGCACATATGCTCAGCTGTGTTGTTGCAAGTCCTATCAGCATATCACAGGGAGGCAGGCGCTGCAGGGAGGAGGGGTGGGGGGGGGCACTACGTCAGGCACCGCTTCAGGGGAAGTCCCTGATCCCTGAGCCCCTTCATGTGTCCTCCACGCGTCCTGCTACACACATCTTCTCCTGCTAATCTCTGTGCGTCTTTACCCCCCCACACCCCTCTTACGCACTTATTGTATGTTGTACGTCCTGGCATTTAATGTACGCACTAACTGTCTGTTGTACGTCCTTGCACTTAGAAGTAGTACTTGTTACCTTGTAAAGTACATAAAAGATCATTTAAAAGTGTGCAGTGTGACGCTTCACCGGTTCACTCAAGGATAGCAATAGCTCGACTTTTATTTGTTCTTTCTGTAAAGCCTGCATACGGAGTTGGACTCTTCTATAAACCAAATGTATTATGAACTTGTGTGAAAGTGGAAAAAAGACTTTTAAGAGAAAGAAGGTCCATTTATTTTTATTTCCTAGTGTTATAGAAGTGGCAGTCTCACACGGATCACAGATATGACTCTCTGTGCCGAGTCTGAGGGAAAAAGATCTGAACAGGCCCAGAGTTGTTTTTATAATATGAACACCATTACCGTTTGTCCAAACTGGGAGCCACATGGTCCACCAAGGGCTGAAATGAGTTTCTTAGGACCTGTTTGGCTACACACAACAGATGTTGTTGTTTTTTCATGCGGACTCCTTAGCAAACACTGGTATTATTTTCCTTCTGGATAAGTTTTTATTGAAGATTAAATTAAATCTATTTTTGGGAAAAAGTTTGGAAAGTCTTGTGATGATTTCAATCTGATGGTATCAGTGGGCAACTGTTATTCCATTGAATGGATGGAGTATTACAGGAATCTTTTCTCTCTCATTAGGGCCCTTAGGGGCCTTGATCCTTTATCTTTCTCTATCTCCGTTTCTCCATCTTACCCTCCCTAATATTTCTACAGCTCCCACACAGTGCTATTCATGGGAATTATTACTGGCTGGGTTGGTCCACACACCAGCCTGCCTCTGACTCCACACAGGCAGTGTAGAAACCAGGGCCGAAGGGAAGACCGGAGGGCCCCCGTTTCTCTTTACTTTTCTCTCTTTATTTCTTTTAAGGTAGGGGCCAAAAAGGCAAAAGGCCGCCCTGAGCTTAGGCTTAATAGCAGATAATCCGGTTACAAACGCGTGGAGCCGGCCCCAACGTTTGGCTTCCAGGTTGTGGCTTTCTGATGTGGATGGAACATGAAGTTGTGAGAGTGCTGAGGCAAAGTGGAAAGGTTTCCAGTCCGAGCGCAGGCCGGCCACATGCTGCCCTCCCACTCTCCCCTCGGACCGACCTCTTCCGGCCATGGAGACCGCTGTTACTGCTGTTGCCGACCCCCCGTCTCTTCGCGGCATGTGGCCGTGGAGGCAGAGCGGGTTGGATGTCCCCGCAAGGTTGCTAGTTCGATCCCAGACTCCTCCTAGCGTCGAGGCGTCGAGAGTGTCGAGGTGTCCCTGAGCAAGACACCTCACCCTAACTGCTCCCGACCAGCCGGCTGTCGCCTTGCATGGTTGACTCCGCCGTCAGTGTGGGAGTGTTTGTAAGAATGGGTGAATTTTGGGAATATTGTAAAGCGCTTTGAGTGGCCACTGGTTAGAAAAGCGCTGTTTAAATGCATTCCCTTTACCATTAACCATTCATGTGCACCTTAAACTTGTATCGCTGTTGTAATTCATCACTGTTAGGGAAATCCGGCAGCAAATGGACAACCGTGCATCCCTTCCTCGGTTGCATGGTGAAGTCTGAAGCCTAGGGATTGATTCTCCATTTTCCCAGGCAATGATACGGCCACTAGAGACTGGAGGGGTCTGAATGGTTTGAAGATGTTCTGAACCTCGCTCTCCTCTGTCATCCCGATGATTGGACTAATCTGGAACTCGAGCTGGGGTGTGGTGGATCTGGAACAGGGGAATTTAGAGATGGCAGAGAAGGCTTTCTATCAGACATTAGAACACTTGTTACAAATATAATACTATTCCCCCTCTGCTAATGTTGTGCTGTCCCAAAGACACATTCTACATGACTTTCTTTTGTTCTAATAACCTATACTATGCTCAAGCTCACCTCATTTTTTTGATCTACATTCTAAGTCTTCTAAAGTAAGGCTTCAGAATTCACATTGAACAGCAATATCATTCTAACTAAACATGGTTCAAATACATAAGACAGCACTAAACTGGTAAACTTACTATTGTAAACTCCATAATTAGTATTTCAGAACGGCCAGAATTCCCATTTTGCAACAATATAATGCAAACTAAATATGGTACAAGTGCATAGGCCAGTACCAAACCTGCCACTGTACCAATAGAAGTTATTACTGTGTAGGTGTCACTGATTGTTTTGTGTTAACTTCCTGCCGTCCCTCTCCTCCCCTCCTGGGTACTGTAGTCCCAGGATGCCGGCCCGGAGCGGAGGGGTCCAGTGGAGCGAGGAGGAGACCCCGGCCTACAGGCATGGGGCCGGGCCGGGCCCCCAGCACCAGGGGAGCTACCGCTTCCAGTTCGCCATCCAACAGCTGCTGGACCAGAGCCGCACTCGCCATCAGGTAACTGAAAAGGCTCCTGACGGAGGTTACAATAAAGGTTTCCGGTACACCGGGTTTCACCTCGCAAAAGGCTAGATCTGGCACCTGCGGGATGTAGGTGACCTCTCCATCATCTCTGTGTGAGCTTACAGCCGAACATGGGATAGGAGCGAGCAGGGTGGAGGGTGGCTGGGTGCTACTGGGGACGTCAACATGCCACAGTACTCCCCGTATACCCAATGTTCTCTGGGGAGAATACATGTTTGCATGTTTCCATATCATTTATATAATATTGAGATGGTCAAGGATGAACAGCTGAGTTTCCTCCTCTATATGCCTTTAGGGAAATACACTTTTCCTCCCCCTCCGGAGATGCAACTGAAGAGTTGCTTGAATGAAATCTTCAGAACTGAGATATAGAGGAAGTATTGGTTAAAAGTCAAAGGATAGCTTTAATGCAGAAAATATCTTTAAACTGTCTTCATTTGACGTTTGAGTAGGACAAATTAAACTTAATTAAAGGTACATCTCATGGGCAACTTTTTAAATACAGTATATACACTCACCGGCCACTTTATTAGGTGCACCTGTCCAACTGCTCATTAACGCAAATTTCTAATCAGCCAATCACATGGCAGCAACTCAATGCATTTAGGCATGTAGACTTGGTCAAGACGATCTGCTGCAGTTAAAACCGAGCATCAGATGGGGAAGAAAGGTGATTTAAGTGACTTTGAACGTGGCATGGTTGTTGGTGCCAGACGGGCTGGTCTGAGTATTTCAGAAACTGCTGATCTACTGGGATTTTCACGCACAACCATCTCCAGGGTTTACAGAGAATGGTCCGAAAAAGAGAAAATATCCAGTGAGCGGCAGTTCTGTGGGCGCAAATGCCTTGTTGATGCCAGAGGTCAGAGGAGAATGGCCAGACTAGTTCGATCTGATAAAAAGGCAACAGTAACTCAAATAACCACTCGTTACAACCGAGGTATGCAGAAGAGCATCTCTGAACGCACAACACGTCGAACTTTGAGGCGGATGGGCTACAGCAGCAGAAGACCACACCGGGTGCCACTCCTGTCAGCTAAGAACAGGAAACTGAGGATACAATTCGCACAGGCTCACCAAAATTGGACAATAGAAGATTGAAAAAAGGTTGCCTGGTCCGATGAGTCTCGATTTCTGCTGCGACATTCGGATGGTAGGGTCAGAATTTGGCGTAAACAACATGAAAGTATGGATCCATCCTGCCTTGTATTAACGGTTCAGGCTGGTGGTGGTGCAATGGTGTGGGGGATATTTTCTTGGCACACTTGGGCCCCTTAGTACCAATTGAGCATTGTGTCAACGCCACAGCCTACCTGAGTATTGTTGCTGACCATGTCCATCCCTTTATGACCACAGTGTACCCATCTTCTGATGGCTACTTCCAGCAGGATAACGCGCCATGTCATAAAGCGCGAATCATCTCAGACTGGTTTCTTGAACATGATAATGAGTTCACTGTACTCAAATGGCCTCCACAGTCACCAGATCTCAATCCAATAGAGCACCTTTGGGATGTGGTGGAACGGGAGATTCGCATCATGGATGTGCAGCCGACAAATCTGCAGCAACTGTGTGATGCTATCATGTCAATATGGACCAAACTCTCTGAGGAATGTTTCCAGTACCTCGGTGAAAGTACTAGCAAGGTGTACCTAATAAAGGGGCCGGTGAGTGTATATACAAACCATTTCCATTTTGTTCTTATGGAATGTAGCTCTGAAACTGAAAAAATGAATCCCACGATTGTTTGTTTGGAAAGATAAGAAATGTGTGTTGGAACATGTGTTGGTCGCTACAGTTAACTGGGAGCATCGTCACCTCACAACAGGACAACGGGACTTTCCTCATGTCCCCACTGAGCTCTGTGTTGTGCTCAGGGCTGGGGTCGGGTGGCCCCTGTATGGTCAGTCCTCGGGGCCCACATGGGTAGAGGAGAGCACCCCACTGTGGACGCCTCCGCGGATGCATTTCGGTCCCATCAGATGTGAGCTCAGTCCGTGGTCTTAGACGTGATATCCGCCTAACCGAAATGATGTTGCAAGAGAAAAAAGCAAAAGAAAGCTTTTAGTTGTGCTTGACGAGGTGCGACTGCTTTGGCTGGATGCTGTGGGCGATAAGGGAGGCAGAGAGCTCTCGGGTCACTCCAAACTATATGATTCTCATGTTTTGGGAGTGAAGACATTTTCTCATTCACATTTTACTTTGAAGGCAGATTCTGTTCTGGGAGATTATGGGAATTCATCTCCTGATGAGGAATCCATTAACTTTTCTTCATTGGTTGAAGCCCTTTGTGAAAAGTGATCCCCCCTGTGTGGCCTCTGGCCTCCTTCCATTCTCCGTCCCTCTCCACGGGCCACCTTTCTGTTTTGCTGTTGTATCGTTCACCACTTCACTATGTTGGAAAAATGGATTGGATTTAGGCCTTCCCTCCGTCCATTACATGAAATGTAATGTAAGATTCTTCTTCTCCTCCTCCCCCTCCTCCCGACTCCTTACCCCCCCAACCCGGCACAAAACCTTCCCTCTGATCTCACTTGCCTTGCTGCCCCGGTGATGCAAATCTCTAGTGAAGCGCGGGCTTTGATTCCTTCCCCTTGAGTTCCTCCCATGGGTGCCCCAGCCATTCTGCTGGGTTCAAGTGGACTCGCCCCGCAGCTCCCCCTAAGCCCAGCGTGCTCTTTGACTGTCGAGAGTATCAGTCAGCAGCATGACCCTCACTACGTACACTCTGTATCTACTAGTCAAGTCATTGGGGGGGGGGGGGGGTCGCGGGCGGTGATGATCAAACAAACGTTCTCCATTTCCATGCTCCGTTCCGTGCTCACCTTCTGGCCTGCTTTCTGTGCCCTCATATCGCAACGTTTCTTCCAAGGCACTTGGCTTCAGGCGCACATCTCCCTACTAGTCGTTGTTTAAGTGCGCGTATACGGCGGTGTGTGCCGGCGCTCTCCTCTGTTCCAGTTACTCGCTGCAGACTGCACGGCTCCTCTTCTGCCTTGGCTGAGCGCCACCTGGCAGCCAAAGAAAGGTGCCCCTCCTGGCCCCCCGCTCGAAAAAAAAAAACCCAGCTGTAGCGGCCCCGGACCCCGGCAAACCTGGAAACCCGGCCGCTCATTCATCAACGTAGAATTCCCGTCAGATATTTCCCCCCGTCGCCCTGCCAACCGGGCCGTCGGAGAGCCTGCGCCGAGGGAAGTGGGGGAGGCTATTAGCCTGCTAGATAGATGAATAAAGTGGCAGGGAAAATGGCACGGACATGAGACGTGGAAGGAATGCGCGCTAAGCATTCCCCGGCATCGCCAGGACCTAGTAAAGGCTGGCGTTAAAGTATTATGTCAGGGGGAATGGACTGTTTTTATTTTTACTCCTCCAGGCGAGCTTTCCTTCCTCTTTTGATGAGCAATCTTGTGTTAACTAGCGGAGGAAGAATGCAGGGCATGTTTTGATTAGGACGGCATTTCTTCTTTAAGCTCTGCAATAATTCAAGCAGAGGTTTTTCATACTTTGTGATAATGACTTGGCAGCCAGTTTCCTCTCCTCTAATACTGTGATGGTAGATATGCTCAATAAATCAAATCGCTAAATCCACGTATTGGCAGAATGCTGCAGTTGTGCAGCATTTTCAGCAGTCAAGCCGTTGTAGAATTTCTTTTTGTGTTTGCTACACTAAAGGTGAATACTTAAAAAAGCGATATTCAATATGCTCTATTCAAATCAATCTTAAATACTAATTGAATATATTCAATGCTGATGCTGATGTCCTAATGCAGTCTGTCCTGCTCCACCCTAGGCCCTGCTGCTGGACCCCACGAGTATCCAATGGCCCCGGGCCCCTAACAACTCCCCTGCGCACCCTCCGGGGGGCAACCCGGTCTGCACCAGCACCACCCAGACCCACGACCCCTCTCTGCACCGGCCCGGGGGCCCTGGGAGGCCTCCGCTCGCCCCCAAGCCCCCCAGCGGTTCCCGGGACGGCCTGGCCAGGAAGACGGAGACCCAGCGCCTCGCGTAAGACCACCGCTGTCGTTTCAGGAAACAAAACCCAGCGACTACCCAGCGCTAATTTGGCGTTGGCGTCTTCTCCAGTGTTTGAAGTGGGTTTTCCCGGGGCGGTGGGCTGATTGGGTCGGGGGGGGGGGGGGGGGGTGTTGAGACAGGGTCCATGGCATCCGGGGGTCTGGTAAGGGAACGGAGAGGCCCAGTGAGAGTGTGTGGGCGAGCAGAGTGCTTCCAGTCTTTTGGCCGGGGGCTCTATCTGCCTCTTCAATAAACATCGGCATCACAGGCCTGATTTCTGCCCGGCGCGTAAACACGATGGGGTTCAGCGATGGGGGCGTGGCTCGCGGCGTGGTCTAAACCCTGTTTGGTTTGGAGATAAGCTGAGGAGCACAGGGAGAAAGAAACAAAAATACAAGAAGAAGAAGAGGAGTCGGGGAGTGGGGGGGGGGGGGGGGGGGGGGGGGGGGGGGGGGAACTGCCAGCTGTTTCCCACGGTTGCAGTATGACTTTATTGGCCGTCATCGTCTGTCCAAATTGCTGATAGGAGCCGCTTGTTTGTTCAACGCACATGGCCGCCGCGGAGGTGGTGGAGGTGCTGGCTAATTCCCTCCTCAGCAGACCGGCGAGCTGGGAGGCCTGTGAGTGTGTCTCTGTGTGTGTGTCTCTGTGTGTGTTAACACAGCGGATGACTCATCAGCCCCCGTACCTGCTTCACTGCCTCACCACCTGGGTGTCCATTGTCCATAGCAGAAGCAAAGCATTTTTTGCTGACTAACAGGCAGTGGAGCTGTGTGTGTGTGTGTGTGTGTGTGTGTGTGTGTGTGTGTGTGTGTGTGTGTGTGTGTGTGTGTGTGTGTGTGTGTGTGTGTGTGTGTGTGTGTGTGTGTGTGTGTGTGTGTGTGTGTGTGTGTGTCGGCTGCTTAATGAGGCCAGGCCGCAGAGCCCAGACCGAGACAAGGCTGTGTCTTTGTTACTGTGGGGACAGGCGTCTCCGTCTGCCGGCCACAGCAGCACCCAGAGCCCAGCAGGAGGAAGGAGCTTGAAGAATAGGATATATTGAGCACTTGGAAATGTGCAGTCTTTGCTTCTGTGTGTGTGTGTGTGGGGGGGGGGGGTTTGTGCGTGTGTGTGTGTAACTGTCTGTGTGTGTGCGTGTGCATTTGTGTGTGCGTGCATGTGAGTCTGTGTGTGCGTGCGTGTGTGCGTGCGTGTGTGTGTGCGTGTGCATTTGTGTGTGCGTGCATGTGAGTCTGTGTGCGCGTTGCGTGCGTGTGCGCGTGCGTGCGTGCGTGTGTGTGTGCGTGTGTGTGTGTGCGCTCCTGGCCCTTGCCGTGTTTACCCTCTGCATGTGGAATTCCTGAGCCCCCTCACACTCTCCACTGTCCTGCATGTTTGCGGTCGACCGGCAGACTGGGAGAGTGTGGGAAAAACGGAAGCTTCCGGACCAAAAAATGCACCGATGGAAACGAGGAGAATAAAGAATCAAGCAGGGGAGAAGAAGGAAGAATGACACGAGAGAGAGAGAGAGAGAGAGAGAGAGAGAGAGAGAGAGAGAGAGAGAGAGAGAGAGAGAGAGAGAGAGAGAGAGAGAGAGAGAGAGAGAGAGAGAGAGAGAGAGAGAGAGAGAGAGAGAGAGAGAGAGAGAGAGAGAGAGAGAGAGAGAGAGAGAGAGAGAGAGAGAGCACATTTCATCCAGAGTGGAAGGGGAGATTGTTAGCAGAAAATGCTGGGATAATGGGTTACTTCCTTTTGTTTCCCTGTGTTCCTGTTATCGGGGCAATTCAATTCTTCTGAGTTATCATAGCACATCTGAAAGCCATCCCGCGCTTAGCCTGCCCCCCCTGCCCCCCCCACCACCTCATAATGGAATCACTGTGTGTTAGGCTTGTGAGTGTGGGACAAAGACTGTCTAACGAAATGTCATCACGTCTGCAAACTGGTTTGTAGGTTTGCCGGTCAGTACTGAAGTAGTAGGGAGAGTGGGAGTCTTCTTATTCCCCTGGCAGTCTGCCTTCCTCAGAGAGTCTGCTTCCACAGGGAGTCTGCTTCCCCTTGGAGTCTGCTTCCTCGGGGAGTCTGCTTCCACGAGGAGCCTACTTCTCCTAGGAGTCTGCTTCCCCTAAGAGTCTGATTGCATGGGGAGTCTGTTTCCTCAGGGAGTCTGCTTTCCCTGGGATTCTGCTTGAACGGGCAGTCTGATTCCCCTAGGAGTCTGCTTCCACGAGAAGTCTGCTTCCAAAAGGAGTCTGCTTCCTCTGATCGTCTGCTTCCTCTGATCGTCTGCTTCCTCTGATCGTCTGTTTCCTCTAAGAGTCTGCTTCCTCTGATCGTCTGCTTCCCCGAGGAGTCTGCTTCCTCAGGGAGACTGTGTCCATTAGGAGTGCGCTTTCCCTAAGAGTGCTTCCCCGCTGTTGATCCACTGAGGCGGCTGCGTCCTCCTGCTGTCAGCGTGTTCTTGTCGTTTGCACGCGTGCGTGCGTGTCAAAGGGTACAGCGAGTACAGAATGAATGAAAACTCAAAGTAAGGAAACATTGCTGAGTTCTCTGTTTGTGTTGCATCTACTCTGTCTAAATCTCTGAATGATGATAAAAAATAAAAGCCTGTATCCATCAGGCTGGCTTCCAAATGCAGCTTTGTCAGAAAACGCACACTCAGCCCCTGCTCCCCGTTTGGATAGCATCGACGTTTGTTTCCAACTCATTACATTATTGCGATTCATTAGCGCCGGTTGAAAAACGAGAAAAAAGGTAACGACAAGTAGCAGAAATCGAGAAGCTTCATGACATCGGCGGCACGCCACTTCATCACGGTGACACTGTTGTTATTGTGCTTCTCGTGCCGAGGCCCTGGCTAGCAGGGAATACATATGTAGCTACATCATCCTCCAGGCAGGAGCCTCCACTCTATCACTGCACCACAGCTGCCAGGCAGGGAGGCTGCTAGGCCTCAAACGGCTATGACTTCAGTCAGGGCGATTTGAAGGGAGCAATTTGTAACTCAAATAAGCAAGCGTTTTTTCTTTTCTTTTTTGGTAGGGGGGGGGGGGGGGGGGGGGTTAGGGGTGTTTCGTTTGCAAGCTTTTGGCGAGTTTCGTGGCTGTAACTAGGGCAACCCGGGCCTGTCGTGTGGCATTACTAATAGGGTGACAATTACGGCAGTACTATTACTGTCAGCCACGCCGCTGCCTTCACCCCCTATTAGTCTGCGGTGGTTCCTGTCACGCCGGGCGGTGTGCTCACGGGAGCCACCGCCAAAAGCTGTGTTTACGCCTGAACTCTGTCCCGGGGGGGGGGGCCCGTATGGATTACACGACATGCGGGTGACCTGTACGCTCACGAACCGGGACTGAGGCAACCGCCCCCTCCCCCCCACGTCCGTGCACAAACGCCCAACCTCATCGTCCTGTGAAATCCCTGCTTAGGAAGGGCACACCATGAACTCTCCCGCCCGCCAATTGGCCGACACTCGTCGACCAATGAGGTGAGGCGGAAGAACGTGAGGGGGTGAGTTGGTTTGCTTGGCCGAGCCCTGCTCGGATATGAAAGGAGTCGCTTCCTGTGGCGCGGGGCCACACTTGAAGTGGGGCCTGTTGTACTCAGGCTGGGTGATGGTATGAAAGCTCAACTGTGCAGCCTCTTACAAGGAGCCAGTGTGTCCCTCATTACCTCCTTAATTCCCTTTTGGCCGAGACGCTGTTATGAGGCGAGAGGGTAATTCCAGCTAAGCTTTATTTATTGTTCTCTCCTCTGAAAAATGCTAAACAGATTTATTGTATAGGGTAAGGGTCTTATTTCCCTCTTTTTTTCTTCGATGTCTTATGATTGCCCTACCAGAGCTTATTTATAATGGCTGGGTGTTTGTTTTGCTCTGATGCACAGCGAGCTATTTCATCAGCGGAGCGTTTGTAATGTTATTTATGGGCGGCATGAAGCTCTTTGTGAGAAATGGCTGATTTAATCCTAGATCTGGTCATAACAGCTCTATCTATATGCATTAGGGCTGCTGGATATGGAGGAAATGGGATTTACTTAGTCACACCCAAAATAACATTTCAGTCTTGTGTCAAAAAGGCAGAACTTTACTTGAATTAAAGCTGGTTGTTGCTTGAAAGTTGTGTGCAGCTATTTGCTCAACCAATAAGGGTCCTTGTTTCAAACTTGATTGAACTTACCGTATTTTTCTATCCGGATTTTACAAACCAACACTATTCGCTGCCGCTTATTTTACCAAGCGGCTCATAGGTCGATTCTGCAAACAAAAGAAATGGCCGTCGCTTCAGTGATTTGCGTTCAAGTGATTTTCATTTTTTTTTTTCATCTTTTGCAGTCATGATGTAAAGCCCACATTGTTATTTACATTAGAGGTTTGGGAGTAAAAGATAACCTCTTCAAAATATAAACATTGGCATCACTTCATAACTCCATAAAACAAGGAAGACCGTATTCCACAGTGTGCTCTCAGTCCAGGACCCATAACTCAAAGCCTCTGCGTCTAAATGACTCGCTTGCAAAAATGAAAAATGCATCAGAAAGTTCAGGGTTTTACTAAAGCTTGAATCAGCATTATCTCCCATTACCCATGGACGCAAATTCAACCCGTCAGCTGACATTGGCACGGTTTTGGCCTCAGGAATACTGTACTATTTAAACCATTTGGTGGTGGTTACACGCCAGCATTGGGCGTACATGTAAGTATTTGGGTCGTGGGCAAAGATGTGTAATAAGATGGGGTTTATACGGCTTATTTGTGGTATTTTGAAACATACAACCCCATTTAACCGCTGCTGCGGCTTATTGGCCTTATTTTCGAAGAAATATGGTACTCTACACTATTTGAAGAACTATTAATTCTTAGTCCCCATAGTTTATACATTGGATTTAAGGATGAATAGTTCCCTAATGGCAAGGCAGCTGAACCCACACTGGGTGTTTGTGGGAATTCTGGGAATAATTCAAGCAAATGTCTGATTTCTTATTATTATTTGACAGTCGACAGCATATACGCCCCTCAATACAAAACATTCTCATTCTCTTTCTCAGCAAAATCATCCAAATCATACTCAGAATGATCAACTCTCAAAACAATAAAATGTATCTAAACTATCATCACCTGCAACCCCGATCACATCCTGGCCCTGGGTTTTCTTTGCCCTGTATATATACCTTATCTTCTCAATCATCATGCCAGTGTGAAAAGAGTATGTCACCCTGGACGGCCTCCAAGCCGCTGGAATGTCTCCCTTCCCCATCACAATAGCTCATGAGAAGCTCTCGGTAAACACTTAACTCTCCACTGGATGTAAACACACACCAGCCTCTATGGACTGGAAACCTAGCAAGCCTTTAAATCTTCCAGTGTCAGTCAGGTGCATAAAGAAGGCAGGAGGCTTTCTCCCTTAAGGTGTAAACATGTGGCAGAGGTTTCTTACTATTTGAATGCATACAATAATACATGAACTTATCATGTAACCTGCCAAATAAGCTTATTATCTTATTTGGCCGGTTTGTTCAGAGCCCGGGCTAATCGTTGACATTAGGCTAGGTCGAGATGTAAATCAACCATCATTTTGTTAAACCCCCCACCCCCCACACACACTCCCTCCGTAATTGCGCATTCCGGAAACCGTGCCGTTTGCGAGC
>OLKM01000598.1:141201-181201 GCA_900291075.1 Melanogrammus aeglefinus
CTCTGGAAATGTAATGCACAAACAATCTGTTAAGAGTTGCAAATGCCATTAATTCAGGTATAAGAGCTATGGCACATACTGTTATACGAATTGCAACAACATAACTCCATCTGATGGCAAGAGAGCGCTTGTCTACACACACGCACGCACGCACGCACACACACACACACACACACACGCACGCACCACCACGCACGCACGCACGCCACGCACGCACGCACACACGCACACGCACGCACGCACGCACGCGCACGCACGCACGCACGCACGCACGCACGCACGCACGCACGCACGCCACACACGCACGCACGCACGCACGCACGCACGCACACGCACGCACGCACGCACGCACGCACGCACGCACGCACGCACGCACGCACGCACGCACGCACGCACGCACGCACGCACGCACACACGCGCGCGCACACGCAAACATGAGCACACGCGAACATGCGCGCACGCGCACACGCAAACATGCAGGTGGCTTCTGCCAAATAGAAACCCACCCACAGCAGTGCAGCGTGTGAGTGCCGTCTGACGCGGAGCCCTGTTATCCTCTCGGTGACACCGCCGCAGGCGTGTAAGACGATCAGCCCCAGCCCAGGAATGCCCTGCGGCGCGCAGGTCAGGGATCCTGTTGCTCAGCCCAAGGTCGGGGAAAGTCTCCCCCCTCCTGTCAGACACACACCAAGCACCCCCCCCTTCCCCACAGACACAGCCCCCCCCCTCTTCCCCGCAGACACACACCCAACCCCCCCGTCGCATCATCTCCCCGGACCCGTCTTAAAACAGTTGTCCCCTTCTTCCATCCCCCCCCCCCCTTGATGCTGGTGCCACGCCACGAAGAGCTCTAACTGACGGACGGCCCGCAGCAGATGGCCCGTGGGCACTAGGGCAGGGGGACAGTAAGGCAATAAGGGTGTTTCCTCTGAGACACTTTACCCCCACCGCAGCCCTACTACAGTAGCTTCACGAAGAGTAGCTTGTTTACCGTCGGAGCCTGGAGAGGCGCACACCACTGTATGAGTCGAGTCCACTTCTAGGTGTCTAGATCTCACCTCAGAAACCTGCTGTGGGGCTGCCAAGAGCAGACAGTGTTTTCTGGTTCTGTTGTAGTGCCCGGTCCTTTTGTAACCAAGAGGCCAACCGGTCCTAAGTCCAGAGCTTTGGGCCTGAACTCCAACAGCTGGGCTGAGGGGCTGGAGGCCTTCTGTTTGTTGAGGATTAAAGTTTGGATGTGGTTGCTTGAGGCGATTGCAAATTAAATGCTTTGCCATCGTCACTGTAAAAGATATTTATACATATATATTGCTTTTACAGTTTTGTGAATATCCCTGTAGAACGTTCCATTGTTGTGGGTCTTTATATCCGGATGGACCATGGACCAAGGTTTTTTGATTAAGATCAAAAAAGAATGTGTGTCTACAGGACTCCCTGTAGCTCCTAGCATGACGTCATTAGATACCTGTGTTCACCTGGGGGCTAACAAGAGGCGAAGGGTTTACTTGAAGACCGCCTGGCCTACAATGTCGTGGACATCTGTTCAGTTATCACTGTATAGCGAAAATACTCAGGGTTTGTTATTTAGAAAGTGGTGTGTTTACTTTATTAATAATACTTGAATATACTTTTTTTCCAGACTTGGAATGCAGTGAAAGGGTTTATTTGTACTTAGTAGTTGTAGTTTTACAGAATTGGTATACTATTGTATTTGGATGCCTTTTGACATTTTATATTGTTAAGTTATGAAGTATTGAAATGTCAATGTTTATATTGTGTGTGCATGCCTTGTTACAGCATTCCTAGATTCCAAACGTGTCGTGTTTATGAGGACGGTTAAATCTTTGTGAAACCCAGTTGTTTTTATGGCCGTGTTTTCAGCTCTCCGCCGGTGGTTTGTCTGATGTGTCCCAGCGCCAAACTGGGGGTGGGAGGATATTTGAACAATACTTGTAAGAAGCAATACCGGCATAATTGTTTAGGAAACAATAAAGTGTGTCGTGCTACTTTGGGCGAGCAACACCGAGAGTCTCGGCTGTTTCCTGTCTGAATGCACGGCCTAACCACGCCACTTTATTGTCTTTGGTTTTTTCAATTAATGCACTCCAACACTTCGACTCAAGCAAAACAAAAGTGTTCTTAACACTGTCCATATTTTAATAAAAAAAAAAGTATTTCCAAGAGTAACAAGAAAAACATTTAGTGACCTCATGAAGATCCCAACTACATGATGTCATTGTCATCAGAAACGCCAACACTTTGCATGACGGACGTAAACAAAATCACGAAAACACTATTTTGAACCAAACACATTTTCCAGCATCTTTCTTTTTTTCCCTAAGATAATTAGTTAACGATTTATTTTTTCAACAGCAATGAATCCTATGTTAACAGTGTAGGGATGATGTAGCGCACTCAACGCCATGGTAACGACACCATGGTAACGACACCATGGTAACGTGTACAGGGTGTATGTCCTCCGTGTCCGGGTCATGCATCGTAGATTGAGGGATGTGTTTCGCTCTGAGCACAATTAGTGTTTGATTTACCCCTTTTTGCTTCTTTTTTCTTGTAAATATTTAATACACCATACAGAGTTTGCTGTCCACATGGAGAGTCAGTTTGGCATTTACAACTGCAACTGCCTCAGTCCTTGAGTTTTGCAGTGGTCATGGAAGAGGACAATGTTCAGGTCCTCTTGTCATTACGTCTGTGGCTTGGAATGCCCGTTTCTGTTGCGACGACACAAAGGTACAAGCGGTTTGGAGATGCGAGACGAGCAGGGAAGACAAACTCGACCGGACGTCCTCTCTAGGATTTCCGAGAGCGTCATTGGGAAAAGCTGTTCGTTGGAAGGTGATTGCGTTCATGCTCATGCCATCAGACCTCAAGTCGAGCTGCAGGCCGCTTCTCATTATCTAACGGGTTTCCATGTCAGGGAGAGGGGGGGAGAGCGAGAGAGAGAAAACATGGAAACATGAGGTGACGGTGGGGCGATTGGCTGAGTGGAGGTGGACCGAGGTACTCGTGAAGGGGGCAGCATACCCCCTCTGTCCCCCTCCCACCATCCCTCCTGAGTGGTGCTTCCCCCCACCCCCTACCCAGGAGATCAGCTGGGGGGGGGGGGGGGGGTGTCTCTCTTGATTGGGGGAGGAGAAGGGTGGATCGGTCTGAGGTTCTGGAGTCCTCCTGTCTAACTGCACTTGGGTGGGGTTGGTGGGGGGGGGGGGGGGGTCTCTCTTGGTCGAGGTCGGTCAGAGGTCCAGAGGGTCCTCCCATCTAACTGCACTTGGGTGGGGCTGGGGGGTCGGGGGGGGTCTCTCTTGGTCAGGGTCGGTCGGCGGTCCGGGGTCCTCCTGTCTAACTGCACTTGCAGGACTTGACGATCATGTTGGAGAGCTGCTCCACCTTGGGCGTGCGGCCCACGTAGTACAGGATGGTGAGGGGCTCCAGGTCCTGGGGCACGCAGCAGGGCGAGGCGGACGCCTCGGGGTTCAGGGTGTTGTAGAGGCTGAGGAGCTGCGGAGACGCAAGGCAAACACACCTTCACATTTAGTTGACAGTTTTTTGTTTACCATTTTTTGCAGGCTTTTACTGTAGAGTGAGTTAGACAGGAAGGTTTGGGAGAGAGAGGGGAAGACATGGAACAGCAAAGAACCTTCAAACCCAGGTGGCTGCGATCACAACTGAGCTTTAATGGTACGCGCTCTTCCCAAAGAGCCACCGGGGCACCCCGAGCAGAAGCTGTTATCCAAATTGACTTACGGTACGCACACACATTCACACACCGACGGCAGAGTCAATCATGCATGGCGACAGCCAGCTCATCAGGAGCAGTTGGGGTGAGGGGGACACCTCGACCCCTCAGCTAGGGTCCCCTCGTACTAGCAACCTCCGGTTACAAGGCAAACCGCCATACCTCCTAAGCTATGCCGACCCCAACACGGCCAAAGACGTCAGTGAGCAACGCAATGTGGTTTCATCCCGATACAGTGGAGCGTTTAAACAGTGACGAGGTTAGACAGTGGGGCGGTTAAACAGTGGCATGGTTTAACAGTGGATTGGCGGCTGTTTCATTTTTTTGAGGTCCTCACCGAGCTATGGGTGGTGTCTGCGCTGCGGAGGTAAGGGCAGGGGCCGGAGCAGAAGTTGGCGTAGTAGCCTTTGGGCTCGTGGATCCACTTCCAGCCCAGGTGCTGGCGGAAGTCGATGTAGAGCGGTCTCACGCAGCAGTTCTCCTCATAGTTGCTGCAGGAGAGCAAGAGGAGAAGCATGTGGAAAAAGAAGAAAAGATCACTTCAGAGTTTCAGGAAAAAAAACTATTACTATTACAAACTGTGTACATTTCACTGCCAATGGCATCACAGAAACTATCAAGGGCGGGGGGGGGAGAAAGAGAGAGAGAGACGGGGCTAGAAAGCAACAACAACAAAAAAAAAAGAATTCCACTTGAAGGTGCGCCCTTATTTTCCCTCTTGGAGGCGGGCCAGATGCCTCGTTGCTGCCTTCCAGCCCCTGGTTGGGAATTCAGAGGTGAGGCCGCTGCCCGTACGATGGAAGCCCTCCTCACCAGCGAGCCTTTGAACGGATCCTGACTTGTACTCTGCGGTGGCTGACGCCTCTGCCACGCTTGGCTGGCTGATTAACCAGCCCTGAGTATGCCCACCGCGCGTCTCCTTGCCCTCCATCGGAGTTGGAAACGGCGGCTCGTATTACCGGATCCAAGGTCACCGGGGCCATATTTGAATGCTTGACAATACAGAGACAGGCCCCTGAAAAGACCGGTGGCAGACTCCACAGTTTTTCCTCCACCGGTGTAATGTACACTGAGGAGAAGCAGCCTGAGGAATGCAGGAGCTTTCGTGAGCCAAATCAAACCTAGGATCTCACATTCGTATACCAGGCATCTTAAGGGTGTAGGAAGGTTTCTATCTCCTCATCTGTGGTTCCAAATGTGCATTCCGAGCCGCCATCTTTGTACTCTTTGGCCAATAATTCTTGTTATTATTCTAGAATTTGGAGGTAGCCAATAGGAGGGTTTCAATCACAGGGTTCTGAAGTTTGATCGAATGAGTTCAAGCCTGTTCAGGACCATCTTGGTACTTGTCCAACATTCTAGAATGTGAAACCGTCTTCCTTGTTAATGTTCTAGAATCCTGGTTACTATAAGGTGAAAAAGCAGCACTAAGATTATGCCTTGGAATGTGTGTGTCATCATGTAAAGTCCTGCTTGTACTTTATAAGGTCCATAAATACACAAGGGTTAGGTTTTAAAATGGAGACCGGTTAAACTTCAACCTGCTGCCCCACCTCGTCGCGTATGAAGTAGCCTGCATTGTGTTTAGTGTTGGACTGATTAACCAGCGCTGCTTTATGGACTGTTAATAAAACAATGTTGTTTGTTACCCATACTGGGTAAGGAATATGATGGAATAACTGTACAAGTATATTTACACACACATTGTGTTAAAAACGGTATTTCTTAAAATAACCCAACGCCATCTCATCTCATTCCAAAGCGATCCAACCGTTGCGCGTGCCGTAACGTCCACCAGCTCCCAGCGCAGCTGCTGTTGCTATGAAAAAGTGCTAAATTTAGAAAGGGCGGGAAAAACAAGAGTTAATGTATTACGTTTCCCCAGAGTTTGAAAAAGTTTTCTTACGAGAAGCAGTAATTGGTGTCGAGTGCCCGCTTGCGCCGGCGGGACGAGGACTGGGCATCCAGCCGGTGAGGGGGCAGCATCATGAGGATCAGGTGGGGGTACACCTCCTTCTGCTGCTTCTTCAGACGGCTCAAGTCCAGGCGGATATGCTCCTCGTACTCTGGCTCCATAGCTGCAGGAGGTCCCGGTTCAATTAGTTTGTTTTTATGGGATTGCAGTGCTTTAACCCCGACAAACTGATAAAGGAGCATGTCGTTACGGAGTAGGTAGGGGCTAGGTACTCTAGGTGGTCAGGTTAGGCCATGAGGGCTTGGGGGATAAAATCCAGGACCTTTGGGCTTGGGGTCGACACCACTCCCCCGTCCTCTTAAACAGGACTCCAACAGTAGCAGCGACAAAGGTCAGGGACGGAAGTCGCACTGAATGATGACCCTGTCCACAGCAGGAATTAAAGAGGAAAGACACGCGAGACTCTGGAGTTGAGGAGATCCTCACTAAGGGGGCTAACCCTGGTCTCACGCTTCCTCCTAGTCCTCGTTCTTCTCTGGACCCCAGAGCGGGGACCTCGGCTCCTCCTTCCCAGACGTCTCCCCCCTCGGCTCGTGTGTCTGCTCATCCACTCTGGCCCTGATAGCTAAAGCAGCGAGGATCTCAGGAGAGACGCACGCCGCCTGCGGACGCCTCTCATTCACGCACGCAGCCAAGCGTCTGAGCACCGTGGCAGCACATTCCTCCTGGCCCCGCCAGGCAGGGGAGGATTCCTAAGACCCGGACCCTGGGCCCCAACGCTAAGTGAGGTACCAGACCGATTGTACTCTCATGCTCTTTGTCTCTCCTCTCTCTCTACCGCTCGCTCCCTCTCTCTACCTCTTTCTCTACCTTCTCACTCTCGCTCTTTCACCCATCCTCTCACCCTCCCTCCCTCAACCTCTCTCTTTCTTTCAATCTCTTTTTTCTCTCTCTCTTCTCTCTCTCTCTCTACCTCCCTCTAACTCTATCTACCTCCATCTCTCACTACCAGACCTTCTTCCTGTTGGCTTGAGGTTGATCCAGGATCAGAGGGATAGCAGGTCAGCCAATAAACAGCTGTTGGCCAAATCCACTGTCACTGATCTTCGAGGGAACACAGGCCGGTGTGACGTCAGCCTCCGCTGCCTCCGTCCAGCCAGAGCATCCGAGGGAGCCTCACCTTTGAACTTGACCTCCAGCAGCTCATTGACGTTCTCGTCTATGTCCCCGTTGGGGCTGAAGGTGTGGCAGGGGCAGTGCACGCTGATCTCCAGGCCCAGATTGGTCTCTGGGTAGAATACATACCGAAGGAATATGAGTTAGAGGTACTTCCTCCCCCCCCCCCCCCCCCCGACCCCACAGGCACTTGCTCTTTATATAGTCCAGCTATTAACGGCAGCCATTGGCACCAGCGACGTTGATATGTGCCACAATAAAAAGCTGTTGTCGAGGAAAGGTTCCGGAAGGCGTCCCAACTCACGGCGGTACATCAGCCACTCCCGGACCGTCTCGGTGACGTCGAAGGAGATCCACTCAGGTGTGCCCTTGGTCAGCACGTTCTTGCCCCCGATGTAGCGCTGCTTGGCGATGTGGTCGTCCTTCTGCAGGATCTGCAGGAGGGTGAGGGAGACTCGCAGCGTGAGGCCGTCTGCCAATGGGTTCGCTTAGTACTTGCGTTGTTATGCATGGACATGCAGAGTGTGGTGCATGCGGTGGCTGTGCATGCAGACACACGCGTGGCAGCATGCATGCACATTGTTAGTGTGAAGGCTCTTTCCTTTTCCCCTTTTACTTTGTCTCTCTCCCGCACACACAAACACACACACATGCACACACAGACACACACATTTACACGCATACACATGCACACACACACACACATGCACAGACATACACGCACACGCATGCACAGACATACACGCACACGCATGCACACATGTACACACACATTCAGACACACACATACACATAGACACACACACACACGCACATATGTACATGCATAGACATACACATGCTCAGACAACACACACACACACACAACCAGACGACAATGCAGCCAGAGCTGTCTGCGCTAGACTCTCCAGGACGCCCTGGGCCAAATGTCTTCACTTCATGGAAAAAGTGAGTCCTTGTGTTGTTATCCCCATTTTGCAAGTTAATGCCTGTGTGTTACCCTGCTGCCAATGGGACCCTGTCTGTCCCTCCCATCGCTAGTTCATACTTGAGACTACAGCTGGGATCCCATCGGACACATACCAGGTTAGTCAGGGCCATTCAGTACCAGGCTAGTCAGGGCCATTCAGTACCAGGCTAGCAGCGGATGCAGTGATCCATCAACACGTTGAGCCATCAATAACGGCTGTGAATCGGTTTGAACCGGGCGTTCAGAGGGCTCAACCACAGCGGCAGCGTACCGTAGAATCACAACCTCCGCCCGGAACCAACGGCGCACTCGCTGTGCAGAAAGAGGCTTATCTCACAGAGAGTTAAGTGTTTGGCCGTGTAGCCGTGGCGCTTAGCCTCACAGCCCAGGCGGGGATAACCAGGTTCCTGAACAATGTCCGCATCTAATCTGGCTTCCGCTGGGAACAGGGGGCCCGCGGGCTGCCAACGCTGCCCTTGCCAACCAACTCGCGAGCTAAAGTGTGGGGGCGAGCGTCTCTGTTAACCTCCCCCGGGGCCCGACCCTGCCTCTATCTCCTCCCCGTGGCCCCTGGAAACAATCTGGGGGCCTGACAGGCTGCGCTAGGCCCCGGCCAGAGCCCGCCTCTGAGGCGGTATGCAGTCCGGAGACGCTTGTCTCCCTGGCAGGAAATGTTGGAACCCAATCATCGCTCCCAGTCTCTCATGGGAGATTAATGAGGAAACCGAGGCAAGTATCAATCCTTCTGGCCGCTGCATGCAGACGTCCACCAGACAGACACCGCTAGGAGCACATGACCGTCGGAAAAAGAGCATCACGCATGACACACAGAAAGCGCAGGTGCAGCGGTGTACGTCTCTCATCGGACGTGTGATGGTGTGACGCGACGAGGACGGGGAAAACGGACGGAGAGCGACGGTCCAGGAAGAAGATAGCGTAAAATGGCGATTCTAGAGTAACTCTACATCGGATGGAGCGAGCTCATAAATTCATCGTAATGTAAAAGCCATTCGAGGGAAAAGAAACACATGGAATAAGGATCAGCCGGGCCAGCAGTTGTAACGAGCCCTGATAGAAACGGGATCATCTTTTAGGTGACGACGCAGAGAGCTGTTCAGTGGACGCTCCCAGACAGTGGGACCGGACTGGTGGTATAAGACAACGGAACCGCACTGGTGGGAACGGACTGGGGGAATCGCAGTGGGGGGGCCGGGAATGGTGGGCCGGACTGGTGGGACCGGACTAGTGGACCGGACTGGCTGGGCTGGACTGGGGGGCCGGACTCGTACCTGGTAGAGCTCGATCCTCTGCTCGTTCCTCCTGGAGCTGGAGTTGGGGATCCTCAGGGCGCGGAACTCGGCCCGGAACAGGTTGGTGGAGTTCTTCTCCATTTCGGACACGTTGAAGCGGAACAGCTTGGAGGTGATGCTCTTGGGGCACAGGTCGTCTACGGCAAAACACACAAAATGACGCCTGGGTTGTTAGAAAATGCGTTGAATGAAAGGGTTGTTTGCTTTTGCATTTATATTTACATTTAAGGCACTGAGCAGACACTGTCATCCACAGATGTCAGAAGAAGAAAGAGAAACAATATATCCCTGTCAGTACAGTAAGGAGGTTCTAATTGTCAGTGCCAAGCACTAACAATTGTTAACCCATTCCCTGTATACGACAAACATTAAGTGCCAGGACATACAACATCGAATAAAGTTGTTAAATATGAGTTCAATAAAAGGGTTGTTTTCCTTTTGATAATTGAAATGATCTGCTTTCTGACCAGAGGGGAACCTTTTTCTTTCATTTTGATCACGTCCCCCTGAGCAGTGACCTCATTGTGTTTGTTATCACGGCCCGTTTTTCCATTTATCCTGTCTGCACACAGTTGGATGTGTTTACAGTGAATATTAATGTGCTGATTTTGATCACTGTCATGGATCTGACACTAGCGATCCGGATGTTTCACAGAAAGTGGTTCTAGGTATTCCCCTAAGCCCTCCCCAGGGTAGAGAACCACAGCCTCACTTCCATCTGCTCATGCTTTGTGTGCAGTCTGATCACGAATCATGAAATCAAAACCAAATGTCCCATGCGCTGATAAAGCAAAAGGCATGAGGAGGGAGATGGCCTGCGTACTCCTCCTCCCCCTCCTCCTCCCCCTCCTCCTCCTCCTCCTCCTCCTCCTCACCAGTGCTGGAGAACCAACAGGTGCTCCTGGGTGTACGGAGCCAAGCCAAGGGCATCTGGGATAGGAACAAGTTGGAGCACATGGTGGAACACCTGGACCAATAGGCTTCTGCCTCGGTGTGTTTGAGAGGGCAGAGGGAGGGTGTCTCCGTGGTGACAAGGGATCTGCCCATCAGATGACAGTCAGCACCCACTAGGAATGAAGTGTGAGGTTATGTGGTGAGTGAGTGAGTGAGTGAGAGAAAGAGAGTATTGGAGCCAGCAGACCAGCAATAGCAGTGGTATGAGTTCTCTCTAAATGACTTCCTGTTGGTCAGCACTCTCGAAAAACGTTACAGTTTTTTAAATACTGTAATACCACTAAATGGTTTATTATTCTAACAGACTGAGCACAGGCCCTGTTGAGTGAAATAAGCACACGGCAGGCTTGTAATGAGTCCAGAGGAAAGAGACGTTTACAGCCAAGCCAGACATTGCTAATGTATTGGTTTTAACTTTAGCATTATTATCCCGTTTATTAGCTAGTATTTATTAGCTGTCAGACTGGCTACCTGTCTAATCCCGAGCTGTTTTAAAGGTTTGTTTTAACAGAACTTGCACCAAAGAGAAGTTGAAAGTGTCATGAGGTGGACCATCTCCCAGTATCTGTAATCCATTTGACTCTTGATTTTTATTTCACTGAGTTCTCTCAGAGATTATCTGATATTTCCATGTTGCTTTTTCCCTTTTTTTTGGGGGGGGGGGGGGGGGGGGTCAGTTCCAGCCACGTTGCCTATTTATAGAAGGCGATCTTAGTGTGCAATGAGTGCATCCCGTCAAGATATCTGTCCAGTTTTTCCATCACACAATCTGGAAGGAAACTCGCCAGCTTTTGCTTCCCTTCAGTCTTCCCCCTCAAAGTTCCTATCTCACCCCTTCCAACTCACCCCCTGCCTGTCTCAAAGAAAAACGTGGAAACTTCTCCCCAATTTGAGACGAGATTTCTATTTCTAATCAAGCACTTGGTTTCCTTTTGGATTACCTCATTTCCTCTCCCCCTCAATTGGATGGTTTTAGGGGGGATTTCGCGTTGGGGGAGCAAAGGTCATTTTTTCTGTGTTGCAGAGTCATTGGGGATTGCTTTTTGTTATGAGGAACGGATAAACATTGCAATCATCAAATCTGTTCAGAAGAACTTTTCTTGGACCTTAATAGTCTGAATAATGACTAATAATAATACTCATGATGTTATGCACAGTCATCCTCGTGAACCTTCTACCACTGATTGAACTACTGTTGGTGGGTGGTTGAGGAATGGCTCCCGGAAAAGATGCTTCACTTTCCCCTAGTCACTGGCCCATGGATGGACTTCAGGAATCCAACGCTAACACTGGCCTGGAAGTCTGACCGCGGCTCTAAAAACTCCTCGTAAAAACACTGTCTGACCCTGACACCGCCTCCATCCACCCCGAACCCCCTCCGGCACCGCCCACTCACACCCCTGCCCCCCGGCCCCTTATCTCCTCTCATGTCTGGACTGGCTGCCCAATATCGTCCGGAGCAGGCCGGCCTCACCGGTTACGTCACACAGAAGACGCCGGAGTGCCCCTCCCCTCGTGTGGTTTCCACAGTGGCCCACGGGGCAACCACTCTGTTGCTCCGTCCAGAGCCATGTGGCGGGTAAGCACTAGGCAGTAGGAAGCAGGACGGAGGCAGGTGCTGGCCAGCTGTGGAGGCTGGTGCTTAGTGGGCCTCCTCTGCCAGCCCAGCGCTGAGACTACAGAGTTCAAGGACTGGTATAACTTAGGAGAGTCAAAGCTTTCTTGGAAGGAAGACTGTATTTTCTGTGCATCATTGTGACTGATTTCAATAGTTCATGTTTGATTGGATTAGTCGTCATGTACGCCAGCTATGATAAGATTACAGTTTTTTGCAAGCCAATGTGTTCTGTAACTAGTCTACTGAGAATAACAACATAAAAACACTGTCATAAGCAAACGGCCTACACACACACACACACACACACACACACACACACACACACACACACACACACACACACACACACACACACACACACACACACACACACACACACACACACACAGCGTGTAATGTTAGGGGACTGGAGGCGGGGTCTTGCTGTGCTGCATGTGTAACTTGGGCTCCACGTGTAGGTTGTGGGCAGGGCCAGTGAGTGGGAGGGGCTTCAGCAACATGATGGAGCTCTCCCCTTAAGGAAGACTCACAGTGGAGCTCTCCCCTTAAGGAAGACTCACAGTGGAGCGCTCCCCTTAAGGAAGACTCACAGTGGAGCTCTCCCCTTAAGGAAGACTCACAGTGGAGCGCTCCCCTTAAGGAAGACTCACAGTGGAGCTCTCCCCTTAAGGAAGACTCACAGTGGAGCGCTCCCTTTAAGGAAGACTCACAGTGGAGCTCTCCCCTTAAGGAAGACTCATTGTGGAGCTCTCCCCTTAAGGAAGACTCCTGATAGAGCTCTCCCCTTAAGGAAGACTCCTAAGAGAGCGCTAGCCTTAAGGAAGACTCCTGATGGAGCTCTTGCCTTAAGGAAGACTCCTGATGGAGCTCTCGCCTTAAGGAAGACTCCTGATGGAGCTCTCGCCTTAAGGAAGACTCCTGATGGAGCTCTCGCCTTAAAGAAGACTCCTGATGGAGCTCTCCCCTTAAGGAAGACTCCTAAGGGAGTGCTCGCCTTAAGGAAGACTCCTGATGGAGCTCTCGCCTTAAGGACGACTCCTGATGGAGCTCTCGCCTTAAGGAAGACTCCTGATGGAGCTCTCGCCTCAAGGAAGACTCCTGATGGAGCTCTCGCCTTAAGGAAGACTCCTGATGGAGCTCTCGCCTCAAGGAAGACTCCTGATGGAGCTCTCGCCTTAAGGAAGACTCCTGATGGAGCTCTCGCCTTAAGGACGACTCGTGCTTTTTCCACACGATCAAAGAGAAAGAGGAAAGAACGGCTGCGGCCAGAAATATCTCTCTCTCTCCCTCTCTTTCTCTATCTCTCTCTCTCTTCCCGGGATGAGATCATCGTTCTACTAGTCTGTGTATCAGCAACACTGCCGTGTCCTCACTTTCTTTTGGCCTGGGTCTCCTTTATCCTTACACCGCCTATAAATAATGATCTTATCGCACAAATATTACAATCTTTTTCTTTGCCTGTCACTAGCTGTCAGGCACCACGTGTTTGTGTCCAGTGGGTGCAGAGGGTTTACACAGGGAGAACACAAGTGATTTATGACAATTATGAGAGTGTTAGACCAATGTTATTCATAGACTATACAAATATAACATTCAAAAGAGGGGATAGACCGTACTCTCCCTCATCTTCAGGAGTCTGTTCTTTAAAGACATTAGCAGGCACAGACAACTTGTGTAAATGGGCAATATGTGTTGTACTTTACTACCCATCATGTCTCTAGGTTAGAAAGTGTTGGAAAATGTATTCAAAAGTTGGCCCATGATTGACAAGTCACTTTGTGATGCAAAACATTGAGATTACTCTCATTCTGTCAGCCTTTTTCTTCAATCTCCAATCATCCAAAATATATGGTTTTACTAATAGTTATAGAATAAGATAAGTGTTCTGTTTTTACCAAGCCCCCTAACTCGGTTAGAAAAGTAAAAGCTGGACTTTCCTATCCCAAAAACAGTGGATGTAAAAGCCATTAGATTAAATAGAAAATGGCCTCTACAGTATTACTGCGGTGACAGACATTACGCTCCCAGATACTAAAACAGTCCTTGCTTTCTTAGGAAATTGCATAATGGAAAATGAAATAGAATACCCCATTATTTTTTTAATCCATTTTGGCAATCCACGTTATTGGGACACACACACACACACACACAACACACACACACACACACACACACACACACACACACACACACACACACACACACACACACACACACACACACACACACCACACACACACACACACACACACTCTTCAGGTAACCTGCTCAGGGACAACAGACCGCCACAGGGGCCACTGTGTGACAGACAGGGTAATGTATACGTCCTCCTGGGCAACGGGCCATTTGCTGATGCTATTCCTGAGAGCTCAGTGTGTGTTGGGAGGTCGTGGCTACCTCTGACCCGTGCGTGAACACCGTTTTAGAGCTGTGTGTTTTGAGCGTCAGGGGCACTTCGCAGAACCCATAAAAAAGCGTTTGAATCCGGTGGGAGACTTCTGCAGGAGCCAAGGGAGACTGTAGGGTAGAGTCCAAACAGCTGCCGAGCAGCACCTGATTACACCACACAGATCCACTTCTAACCAGTGAGATCTATCCCGTGCACACGTTTTGGCTTGGCTGCTGCTTTGTTTTCATGCGATTAAACCTGGAATTAGGGAACAATCATTTCATTTGAGTTTATATGGAAAATCCCAATATTCACGAGCAAGGTCTTTTAACCATTACGCCCAAACCAATAAACGCCCAATCCAGTAAAGACTGGGGATGGTAACGGTGGGCAAGTGTAGTTAAATTCAGGGCCATAAAGTTGGGTATGAATTATTGAAGTTGGCAGAGTTAGACTTAACTGCCTGAGAATTTTTCCCTATTCGGAATCTGTCAGACTATCGTGTGTGGAGTTCCCATGGCTTTGGTGTGAGGTATGCAGGAGGAATGGTGCTCTTTCCAATTAGACTGTTTACCTTGCACACTATTGCGCGCACTATTGCGCACGCACAGGAGTGGCCGCGCTTAAAGGCTGCGCAGAACTGAGTTATGATTCATCTCACGGGTATAGCGTTGATTTATGGTACAAAAAAGTAGCCTCGAACCGTATTTTGTTTTGCTTGAACGTTTACTTACAGGTTACTAAATAACCACGTTGAATGTCACGTATTTCAATTCATTTATCTATTTATTTCATCTGAAGTTTTTTGGGCACACTTTTGGGTAATTGATTTCGCAGGCTCACACATGGTATAGTTCACACACACAGCAAGCGTGCCAATAACGCAACCATCCTCTGGGTTTAATTCTGTCTACGTATGACTGAGGACGGAGGGGACCACTCACTGTTTTCCGGCGGGCCGTTGATCATGTTGAATTTGTAAATCTCTTTGGCATAGTACTCGGTCTCCGTGTTATCCTGACCGCAGCTCTGCTGGCGGTCCCTGCCCAGCTCCTCGATCAGTTCCTTGGTGCTGTTGTACAGCGCCAGCACCTGGAGAGGCACCTGGTTGGTTCCAATGGTCTGAGGGGGGCTGGTGAGACGGAGCTTACTGAGGATCTGACCCCGGATCGCCTCCACTCGCTTCTTCTTGATGTGGTCGATGTCCACCGTGGTGCAGGTGGACAGCGATAGAGTCATTGTAACGCAGTTTGAGATCAGGAACAACAGGAGCGCCTTACACAAATCCATACTCCTGCTCAAATAGATACTCACAACTAAGGTGTTTTCAAGTTAAGAAGAAAATAACTTAATTCCGATTTGAAAAGTGTTCCCTATCTGTTTGTCATTCTTTTTTTCCGAGGAATCCCATTGTGTCAAGTGTCATCTTTGCAAAATGGCATAAATAATCCATGATATTTTCTTTAGGAAACCAGACCGACTCTTCATCTCAGCATGTCTTCATTCCTTTTTGCCGAACGCACGCATGTGTTTTCATCTTCAATCCCAAGATATCAGTCCCGACATCATCACACTTCACACCGCTTGTCCGTCCACTCTAAACACTCAACAGATGGGAGCTATCCTCCCCTGCGCTTGTCTTTATAGTCACAGCTAGCGACCGGTGACGTGTTTGGGGGCGGGTGCGCAACAGAAAGCTTAATGTGATTGCAATAGGACCTTTGCTCTTATTATAATTAAATTGTTTCCTTCAAATTGTAATTACATTTTTATTAAGAAGTTGATATTTCACAGAATAAAATTAAAATGTGTTTAGAATGAATACTCAACGAATGAGGCATTTAATCCGAATACACATGTCAGAAATACAAATTGCAACATCGTGGTATTGTCAGAACATAGTAGGCCTATGAAACGACAGGACTACGCTGTCACAACCAGGATATGTATCTAGGAATCGTCATACTGCTCTGCCTCCTTATCATCCGTCTCATACCAGACTTCAGGTTAAAAGATGCTCAATAGCAGCACCCTGTGGATGCAAAAACCAGAGCAAACCTGTACCGTTCATATCAGCACTGTGTTTCTTAAATGCTTTTAAAACAATGTTTACAAAATTGTTTGCGCAATTTTGGAGTTGTTTAATTAATGATGGAAATAAACCATCTATTTTTGTCTGCTCATGAATCGCCGAACGTGCCTCTCCTCCTTATGGGCGTAACTATGGATACCGTTGCTATGTGACGCTTGTTTCTCCAGGAAGACGCTAGTTCGCTAGCTCGCAGGACAACATGGAAGACAGCTTTCAGCTAGGAGACAATGGAGTTGTGAAAAGTGTGAGTTCTGCAGACTCATGTCTTCGCCGCAGTGTTGGCTATTGCTCCTAGTTCGCGTTAGGCTATTTAAATGATACCCACGACATTTTGGCCGTGTTATGCTAGCTGCTAACCATAGCCTAAGTTGCTATGCAAGTTAGGCTAAGTGCAAGAATGCTAATGACAGAAACACCAAAGATACATTTCTTCCGTTTGCATTCTTGGAGGGAGATACTTTATCACCGTTCTTATTTAAATGAACGCCGACTGTGCATGTTGACCACCTTCAATACCGTTGTTCTATAACCTGTATTATGTGCTTGTGTGTAGAACTGTGAGGGCCTCACGTTACATGTATAAGCTGAGACAAGGCACTGTGGTCCAGATATCTCATCTCACTGTTGTTCTGTAACCCATGGGCTTGTGTGTAGTGCTTGTGTGTCGTTTTTGTGTGTAGTGTTTGTGTGTAGAGACGTGATGGCCTCACGTTAAATCAAGACGCAGAAGAGTGACGTCAGTGCTTTGCGTTTTTCCTCTAGCTGTGGATGGGGTCAGCTGGGCAGGGGGCACTAACAAAACAACGGGTCTATAACTCATTATCTAACGGGTGTCACTCAGGTTATTACTTATTGCATTCTGCTACATGTAGTAACAACAAATGTATATGAATGCAATGGTGTTATATTTAATATTCTGATATATAAATATGTATACATGTTCAAAGTATACTGTCTTCTTTATGCTAATAAATGGCTTCTTTGATCCCTTCTACACTTTAATAAATGAAGGATTTATTTTAAATTAGGTTATTGCTTACAGAAATGAATCAATGAAGTACTATAACAAAACACATTTTCTTTTATGTTTGGAATATTCCCTTTGCTGTTCAATAAATCCAAATAGCAAAAGTTACGTTTGCTTGTGATTGCCTCTTGGGAATGGACTAGAATAATATAGTATAATAATATATATAATAATATAGTGTTTTCTTTGAGTTGAGTTGTACCTAGTTGCTGAGTTATAACCAAGCCACTGTTTGTGTTGTTTCTCTCATCTTGGTGAATTCCTTCAGGTTGCGAAGACAGGCCGCAGGGCCCGGCAAGCCGCAGAGCAAACCCCTCTTGATGAGTCCCGTCCCCTCAGAAAGTCCTCCTCCACCTCTGCTGGAGAGGTAGGCGGTCACACCTTCATTGGTGGATTAGTGTCATGTGACTTTTGATCAAGATTTCACTTCAGAGTTAAAAGTAATCATGTCTGATTTTGCTTTTCTTCCATGCGTGGTTTCAAGGACGAGGAGAATGTAGGTAGCGTCAGTGAAACGGTGAATTGTAGCTTGAATTGTTTTTCTAGAGCTTCAGATAATGGCTTTATACCATCAACAACATGTCAGAGCCTTCCACTCCTTTCTTGTTTTTATTTTTCGGTCCGCTGATATTCAGACTTCTTTTAAATGCTTCTCAAATTTCAAGGTGAATTTTCTATATTGCTTAATCTACTCCGTAAGTCTCTACCTGGCTATTGATGGTATAAAGTTACAAAGCAGTAGTCATGGTGTTTGCTACCTTCTTCAGAAGAAATTCTCTTCCTGATCTCCACCCTAAGCCTCTTCAAAGTCGTCCTATTGTGTATTGTGTATGTGTCCAAATGTAATACCAGGAGACCAATTCTTACTGCATACTTAGGCATGGCTTGTCAACCTATTGAACTTCGATGAAGTCTCAGCCCATGTATAGTCCTAAAATAGTGCCCAGCTATCCTAATCTAGATATGGGCAGAAGCCCTTGTGTTGTAAAAAACTATTCATAAACTCACTGCCATGCCTCTGTGTCGGCTGGTATAGCAGAGCACCATTGTTCCTACCGCCAAATCATGGTAGCCATGTGACGGCTCAATAAAGTACACAGAAATGTCTTCCATCCAGGTGCCCTTAAGTCATTTCTGTTCTATTACAAGATGCCCTGCCAACGATTCATTGGTATTATGATAGGTGTACAATGTCTCGCCCTTTTTAGCTTATTGTATGTAACTGTATGTAACTGTGAACCATAGTTACAGTCCTAATGCTTTGGACCATACTGAAGTTTAGACATGGTTACATCAAACACCATCGTGGCTTCCTGCGACAGTATAGAGCCCTTCCGGGGATTGGCGCCACGTCAGATGGGGGCGCTGACAGTTACCCCAAACACATTTCTTTAACCTAATGCAGACCAAATTGGCAAACAAAACCGCCTTTTTTTTTGCTTCCATAATTGGTAAGTCATCATGAAATTCGCTCACATGAGTGAAGGCATTAAACTACCTCACGACGTTCCCTCCTTGCCCCACGCTGGCATACTGCGAGCCAGCCAACATTCCCGAAGCAAGAAGAATGAATTCCAGCAATACTTGGGCTGTGTGCTAACGTTCCCAAATTAGGCCAACTTCCCTAATGTAAGAACAGTATTCCCGCGCCCTCTCTGACCCGCTGCAATACATGCAATACATTTTTCGAGAATGTCGTGGGACTTGGGGAAGTTTATTTGTAGACTTCGTTCATCAGTGCGGGCCCTCTAAAATACCCAACTGATTGGCCACATTCTTGACATCCTTTCAAGACGGAAAGAACGAAAGGCTAAATTGTTTTCATTTGTTTCATAGGGTTCGACAACCGCAAATGTCTGTCCCCAGAGAGATTGTCAGAGGATCCAAAATTAGGGAAGAGGAAGGCTGGGCTAATTGCTCGAGCATCCGATTCCATTTCACCAGGGCTATTTAGCATCATATTTGGGCATTGAGTGTATTGGCCACATCATCCTTGTTGATCTGGATACTCTGCATGCCACAACATTCAGACTAATCATCAATGTGATCATTTATTCTGCTACTAAAAGTCGTACTACGCAAATGTTTCTTTACGTTCGAAGAACTGTTTCTCTACAGTTGCCTGGTGATATTATATTGATTTATTCATAGTCTTGGTCAGCAATTCAAATGAATGAAACTGCTTTAATTAAACATTATAGCCTAATAGGTTCACTTCAAAGTGAGTCATCAATTAGGCATCGATGTAAATCATGACTATGCTATTATATAGGTTTGTTAAGTACCCTTTGCATAGCACTCTACAGGTTTCTTCTTTTATTCACCCCATGGCTTTTTTCAAGATTTAATTACTAATTGCTTGAATTTGTGGATTTATCCCGTCTTGGCTGTTGGGTTCAGCAGCAACATGCAATCCAGTAGAGTAGCCCTCCCTCAGCCTGTCCCACCCACTTCCTCCTGACATTCAGATTTATAAATGAGTTTAGTGAAGGGGCTAGCCATGAGAGATTATTTCCTATTTCATGTTGAACGAAAGAAATTCTTTCTGGCCACTTTGTCCTCCGCAGACCCAATTTGGAAATGAGAAATGTTGTGCTCGCTGCTAATGCGTTTGTCCAGCGCCCAGCCCCGAGCGTGCACTGTGGAATTCATTCATTCAAGTGGCGTTCTGTGAGCCCAGCTGGCCCCGGGCCGCCATGCAAGCTCAATGGACTATTCTCAGCGCTATGGCGGAATCAAAGAATGAGGAGAGGAGGGCTCTTTCGGTTGTTGTTCTTGCTGCAGAGCTATTTTAGGTCAAACTCTGCAGCCCCCCCCCTGACCGTTGTTTGTGTGACAGTTCCCACACTCTTTCTCCCCATGTGTGCGTGCGCTGAGATTGAGTAGCATTGAAAACCACAATAAACAACACAATGGTCTCCATATAGCCCCGACTGTGGTGCTGCACTCGCCAGCCAGCAGTGTTTGTGTAACTTATGTTCAGTATTGTAAGTATGCAACAATGGGTTGTGAACCCTTTTTATAATAGTGAAGTTAAAGTTTAACTCTTATCGACCGAGTACAATGTCTTAATTATCTGAGGGAGGCTGTGAAGCTCGATTTCCATCCTTGCACACGGTTGTGCATCAGACTTATGAGAAAGCCAACCTGGGTGGGCTAAGTTTTGAACCTTTTGTTCCCTGTGTCCTTTTTGTTTATAAATCAATCATTTAAAACAAATCCTTTTATACAGTCTGTGTGCTGGAGTGGGTGTGTGTGCTTGATGTGATTCTTTACCCTTGCAATATGAAATCTTAAGTTCTCCTTTTGAAGTAGCACTGTGTACAACTCTTAGTTTCTTCAATGATTCACTTTGAATTCAGCTCTCGTTCAGCTCAGGCTAACCAGAACAGACTGATCCTAAGCCAGAGGTCAGAATTGACATTACCTATCAGAGCTTGGCGCGTATGTATGATTATTTATGAAGTTGTATTATAAATAATACATCTAAATATACGCCGGGGGCATAATTAAGCCCCTAACCCTGGCAGTGTTGAAGCCACGATCCACCAGTGGAGTGTCACCAAGACCATAGCATCATTTACCTCTGCATACGGAACTAACCAGATCCGGGACGGATGTCCTCATGCAACTAATACATTTCCCATCATTCACGTATCATCATGTCGACTATTCCTCTTCCTGTCCGACGTCATTGGACACGTTACACAGTGCTCCTTTAAACTCTGGGACCGTCAATGCTGTGCCTGAACAGGAGCCTGGTTGTTTCCTAATGCTGGTCCTTGCTTCCAGGCGGGCCCTCCGAAGTCCGTCCGCAGGCAGGGCGGCTGGGCTGAGGACAGCTCCGGAGCCGGTTCTGCCAAGTGAGTCTGGATCCCTTTTATGTGTAACCGATTTGATCCTTTTGTGGTCTCGTGTTTGTTTCGGGTTAGGTATTACTCAGAGAGTGGTAGATGTTCAACACGTGGTTTATTCAGAGACACATGGTAAACAAGCGCGTGTTCTGGAGGTGGTTCATGAAGGATCTCTCGAGGTAAGAATTCAGTTTATTTTACAAGTGAGCGGAATGGCCATAAACCACACCTACAGGTTTTAATTTACCCAGGTAAGCCTTCGGCCTGTCTTGGCTTGGGGGGGCATGTTTGTAGTGTCCGACTGAACTCATGGGACTGTATATGGTGTTGTGTTGGCCACTATGTGTAGAGGAATCCATTCATAACTTGTGTACGCTCTACAAATGTGTTGTCCAATGATGTAATGATGTTCGCTTGAATCATGCGTTCTAAATAAATAATTTACACCATCTTACCCCTTCGATTGCACCCAGGTTTGTCCGGCGAAACGCAGGCAAAAACAACCCCAAAAAAAGGCGGGAATGCCACGGCGGCTGCAGTGTTATGTGTTATTAATGGACCCTCCAATGAGCTTATTTATCAGTGCATATTTGGCAGTGGCGGCGCGGTGAATCAACAAGGTTAGGGGGAGCCTGTCCGAGCAGGCCGCCCGTCATTCGTCTTCATCGGAGGGGGAGTGGGTAATTGACATGGTTAATGCATCAGCCACAGGAGGGCACTGTTAGTCAGCGAGCTACTTCATCACTAGGGGCCCGGGCCACTTAATCACCTCCTGTACCGCCGCTGTCCGCTCTCCTCCACGCAGGAGAGGAGGCCAACGCGCAGCCTCCCTACCATATACGGAGGGACAGCCTCTTCGGGATTTGCATAACAAATATCGGGAGTGGTTGACTAAAACCTGCCTTTTTTTTTTTTTTCAATCCAAAAATGATTAAATAGCATGTGGGGAAAAAAGCTACAGCAACTTATGATTTCTGTACTGTACTGCTTTCCACTTACTGCTTCCACTTACTTCTACTCCATGTTTTGTAAAACCTCCTACTCTGCGGTATTCTGCATTAAACCCGCAGTATTCTGCAGTTTCCAGCAGAGAGAGAGAGAGAGCTCGATAGGTCTTGGATTTCTCCCAGTGAAGGTCAGCGAGTCGCTCACCCTGCGTTCGTGTCACCCCGACGTGATTCCTCCGCTCAGGGAGATTGAAGTGCAGGAAGTGTTAAACAAAGTTTTTTTTCTATCCATGCATTGATCCTCTGTAAAACAAAGTAAGTAATGGCCCCCACCGGAGCGGACAAGGTCCCTCTCCTCAATGTCACCTCTCGTGCTCAATCAGGCCAGCCCTCCTTGCTCCTAATCCCGGCGCCGAAATCCCCGGATTTGTCGATCTATCACTCCTAATTGACACTAAATGATCTGTCGGTTTATTGATGAACCTTTGAAGCCGGGTTGTCACAATATATTTTATCCCTACCAACTTTTCTTTTTTTCCTTCCCCCAGACAGTTTTCGCCGTGTCTGTCACCTCAGCGTACATGAGTCTTAATCAAGGCAGCGCTAATGTTCCTTTAAGTGCCGTCACCCTCCGCCCCCTAGCCAGGACACCGGGCCAAGGGCGGCTGCAGGTGGCCCCAGCCACCCTTCCCGGTGGGACGCTACGAGCGCGTTGTTATAGGCCTAAAGCGAGGGCAAGAGAGGAGGATTGGGTTGTTTTTGGTTTTTGGTTTTGTCAATTCTCACATTTTTTGGTAAAGGAAAATGTAAAATACATCCATGAATTTTTGGCGATTTAGATCTGGGAATTTTGATCAATGGAAGGCTGTTGGGCAGGGATGTTGTCCTGCGTTCCAACCAGACACGACTGATTTTAAACCATTCACCCCAGATCTTAATTTATAATGTCGACTTTAATAGCTCTATCAACTTGCATTTTGGCAGCATATCTTCATTTAAAGAATGCATACAAATGTTGAGCTTAAAGAAGAAAATATGAACTGTTTGATATAGTTTACCTTTAATACCATTAGGGGGCAGTAGCTAACCAGGAGAGTAAGCAGAATAAATATATCGCAATATATATAAAAGAAATGAAAGAATTAGAAAGGGGCTAGGCTGTTGACCTGACAACCACACACATCAATAAACAGTTTATTATAGCTTCTTATGATTTTAATTGGTACATTTTCAGTAATACGTAACGCTATTTAAATGAACTTTTGGGTGCTGCCTCGTTTCTGTTTCTTCTTTGATTTAAATTAAATGATGTGGACATTTCATTTTGGGGAACTCGTGTTTTATTTAACAAAACAAACCAACAACAGAAAATGAAGCGATTTGTCAAAGGGCGAAAAGGCAATTATTTGGGGCTGGGTTTTCCTCAGTCAAGCTGGCCAGTGCACCTAGAGAGAGGTCTGAAGATAGCATTGTGGGGTGGCTAGTAGATGGGGTAGAGACATATGAAGAGGATTCAACCATTTAAACTATGCATTAATGTGCCCTACCCTACCCTGAGCAGTATTATTAATAAAAGAAAGAAGCTGTTGTTGAGTTTTAAAACAATGTGGGGGGGTTGTCATTCTCCAAATTATTTTACACATTACATATTTCTATTTCCTGGAGGTGTTTTTGATTCCTGATTAATCAGACGTTCCGGTTTGGTTTTATTGATGTTTGTCTATTAATTGTCATCACTCCAGATCCTCCAGAAGACCAGCGTTGGAGGACCAGGAGGAGTGAGTAGCTCCCATGTGTCTTTATCATCCCGGAGAACCGCTGATTGGATGGAATGCTGGATTTAGTTTCCGCGCGGGATGGAATAATTACTTAATTTGTGTGTTTCTTTGTTCGTCGTTTCGTCGTTTCCCCTGTCGCCGTAAAGTGCAAATTGGGGGGCAGTACTCTAAAAATCGTCCTTGGTTATAACTAATCCTCGCCTTCCAAGAAAAATCACTTAACATGATTAAAAAACAAGGGGGAAAAAAACACAACAGCACAAGCGTGACTGACTTGTCACCACTTTCATTGCTGTTGGGAGCCAACTCCTCATTTTCATGCATTTTTTTTTCGTTTCACTCCCTGCTGTCATTGGGGGCACTGGAGTACATTTCTCTGGAAGTAGAGGCTGGGGTGCTTTTAGAGGACATGGTGGTCTGTGTATCGCACCAAACAAGCTTCACACACATTTTGCTGCTGTCCTATTCAGTAAAAGTCCCTCAGATGTACCCAACTTCGTCCTATCACATTGCGTAATTGCAAGGCTTTGTATTTATTTAATACATTATCCTTGATCCATTCTGAAACAAACAAAGGCGATCCCACCCACACGGAGTCTCATAGCAGCGTAGCGACGGACAGGCAAGTGGCATTCAGCCTTTCACCGGCGGAGAGCCATCCCTCCGTCTCGTGACATGACAGAGAAGAGGGATGATCAGCAGGGATGGCAGCCCTTTCTATTTTTTTGGGGGGGGATTCAATTTCTGGAACGTTTGAATTAACACACACTTTATAACTTCCTGTGTCCATAGCCGACGCCTGCAGCCACAGACCCCCCACGGCTCGGATGACGAAGGAGGTGAGGGCCCGCTGCCTGTGGCTGCTCGGGGAAGGAGGTTGAAGCCCCTGGTCCCCCCCCCCAGTCCTGCTTTAGTCTGCTGGGAATCAAGCAGATTCAAGCAGCGGCCTCACATCACTGCTACGAAACGCTCTCTGAAGCCTTTCGTCTCTGGTCACCTGGTCCTGTTGTTTAAACGTTAACGTTTTATTAGGTCTTAATTTAGAATTGCAAAAACGCTAAGAGGGTGGTTAATAACATTGGCAGAACAACAATAGATGTAAGCACATTTTGATTGATAATACGTGTGTGTGTGTGTGTGTGTGTGTGTGTGTGTGTGTGTGTGTGTGTGTGTGTGTGTGTGTGTGTGTGTGTGTGTGTGTGTGTGTGTGTGTGTGTGTGTGTGTGTGTGCGCGTGCGTGTGTGTGTATAATTGATGACTTATTCGTAGACGTACCCGAGTCCACAGAAAACCCTGCAGTAATAAGAAGGCAAAATCTCTGGTTTCACCCTGGGCTCTTTCCACCTCGACATTGACACAGTGACCACTAGCCACTAACACACATTTACACACACACATCTGCACACACATTTACAGACACACATTTACACACATACATTTACACAAACACATCGACACAAACACACTTACACACACAATTTGGCACAGACATCTACACACACACACACACACACACACACACATCTACACAGCACATCTACACACACACACACACACACACACATCTACACCCACACACATTGACACACACACATTGACACACACACATTGACACACACACATTGACACACCCACATTAACACACGCTTTAGCCTGAGCACTGCTCTCCCCGGGGGGGTACCCCCAGGGCCCCGACTCTCCGCACCACAAACAATGTCGGGAGGGAGAGGAGAGGGTCGTTCCAACAAAGCGTTGCTGGGGATAATTGTTCTGTTCTCCGGCCAGCCGCGGCAGGGGAAATAAGAGAGAGAGCGCAGCACACTGGCGGCCCAGTTCCCCTTGTTGAATGACCGGCGGTATATATATATGATATACATGAGACACTGAATAACGTTATTGTTGAAAGACTGGCGGTATATACATATGGTATACATAAGACAATGTAGAACGTTATTGTTGAAAGACCAGCGGTATATACATATGATATACATGAGACCCTGAATAACGTTATTGTTGAAAGACTGGCGGTATATATATATGATATACATGAGACACCATACAGCTATAACATTATTGCAAGCCCTACAGTACGTACCATATGCAAGATATGCCTTACTCAATTATGATGACATTTAACAGCATTACTCAGAGATTAGTCTAAATGTACATTTGAAGTTACCCGACAACATGTTAATATTCCGGGATGGACTTTGAACAATTCAATATTTAGTAATTATAGGCTACTCGAATTTAATTGATATGTCAGTATTATTAGTACAGATTGTGAGTATTTTAATATAAATTCTTTTAAGGTTAATAAGGATGCAATAACTCATTACAACAGTGTGGCGATGTGTAATTCCAAAACGACAAACATCTTTCAGTTTTTCCTAAATGAGGAGCTCTGTCTCTCGCTCCATCCTCATACACATTTCCTTCTTTGATTCTAAATGAGATCCATTGAAGACATTTCGCCGCATGCTTCCCGTTTTGTTCCTCTCTGTTAATATCACAGATATATAGTTAAAAAAAAAAATCTTGGCTGTGAAGACTGTGGTGGTGTGTGCGCTGGGTGAAAGGACCAGTCCACCGGCAAGGCGCGGCCCTCTCCCAGTCCCCGCCGCTGGGGAGATTATTACTCCGTGGGGGGAGACCTCTTAATACAGACCTGGAGGCAGGGGCAGTGGAAATTACAGTGCTGAGGGTTAGTGAGATAGCCCCTGCGATCTTGATTGTGTCCCTACCCTTATCCCTTATGTCCACCGGCTACAAGCAGAGAGAGAGAGAGAGAGAGAGAGAGAGAGTGGAGAGAGAGGGTGGAGAGAGGTAGAGGGGGTTAGAGGGGGTTAGAGGGGGTTAGAGGGGGGGTAGAGGGGGTTAGAGGGGGGGGGGGGAGGCATGCCCTATCCCCTGCTTCCATCTCATCAGAGGCTGGCCCCTCAGCCTCTGCTTCCCCTGTCACTTAAAATAGCAGCGCTATCACAAACACACTCATCTGTTTCTTGTCTCCCTCTCTCTTTCTTTCCCCCCTTCTCCCTCACCTCGTCCGGGACCCGTAGCGTGGAGTCCCATAAGGCTTCCAATTGGATTCTGTGACGAGGCAATCATTTGACGGATACCCGTCCCCCACCCCCCCCCCTACTTGCCTTAGATTACAGGAGCCCCGCTGATGTGGCAGGGTCCCCCCCCGCCCCCCCCCCATGTGCTGAAGAGAGGGAAAGCGGTAGAGTGAGACTGGGGCAGAGTGCTCACCGCGCCCGGGGAGTGTCGACGTCCTCCAGCAAATGATCCCCTTCTGATATTTACATGCTCGGGCGAAGGGGGGGAAAGCGGAGCGCGGCGGCCATGTAACAAGGACACGCCCGGGCCGCTCACCGCCTCACAGAGCGACCTTGATGGACGTCCAGCAGGTGACAAGGAGCCCTACCCCCACCCCCACACCCCACCCACACCCCCCTGTCTCTCTCCTGATCAAGTTGCCCTTTGGAATCAGAAAAAAACCCCAAAGCAGCTTGTTTGGAGCGGGCGGTGGCCGCCCCGGCTGACCTGCAGTAATAGGGTGGATTTGAAGCTCATTTCAGAATGTTGTCCTCTTTTTATTTTTTGTTCTCTTCCACTTAATAATAGAGTTTGCATATAGAAGGCGGCTTGGCCCCCGCTGCTTAACATTGAACCCTGATAGAATTGTGTTGATGGTGCATTATCGGCCAGAGCGGGCCGGGGGTGGTGGGGGGGGGACGACGACAGGGGGAGACAACCCAGGAAGCTATTTGCAAGGGGGCTGGACGCGCGGCTTTTTGATGTCATTGCACTAAGACCATTAAATTTGATTGGGGGTCCGGGGGGGGCCAGATTGTGCTGAACACGCTGCTTTGTAAATGAGAGGACAAAGTGTCACGAGGGCCCTCATGAATATGAAATACCCGTGCCTGCATTTATTTGGATATCAGAAACACAGATGAATCTTGTCAGCGGCTAAACGAGCATGGCATTTTTAATTTTGGGAAATTAGAAAAGAGGGGGGGGGGGGGGGGGGCGGGGACAAAAAAAGGGAAAGGAATAAGTTTGGGATCAGAGGATGAGGCTGGTGTTTGAGTAAAGGCCTGGTGGAGGCCCAGAAGGCTCATATTTGTCCTTTTTTTAAAATTCTACAGAGTAGGGAAAACAAGTGAAAGAATGTCTCCTAAACTGTGGTTTATTTTTCGGAGGTATTTTGAAGGAATAGTAGATATTTTCCCACATCAGATGAGGGCTGCTCGTCTCCTCACCTCCATTTAGCAGCGCTATTGACTTTCCCCCCGGGCCACAGCACTGTGTTTAGAGATTACTGACAACCCTCCCCCCTGAAGCCCTCTCTCCCCCCCCCCCCCCCCCCTCCCCTCCCTCCCCCCCCCTCTCCTCCCCCCTCTCTCTCCCCCTCTCCCCTCTCTCTCCTCCACCCCCCCTCCCTGTCCCCTGTCTCTGTCTCCCCCCTCTCTCTCTCACCTCTCTCCCCACCCCCCTCCCTCTCTGCCCCCCCCAATCTCTGTCTCCCCCCTCCTCTCTCGTCTCCCTCAGTCCCCTCTCTGTTTCCCTCCCCCTCTACCTCCTTTATCTCTCCTATACACTTTCTTCCAAAAAAATCTTCCCCCTTTTCCCTGTCGTTCTCCTATCTATTCATCTCTCCCCTAACGTCTCCCTCTCTCCCCGTCTCCCTCTCTCCCCCGGTCTCCCTCTCTCCCCCCGTCTCTCTCCGTGCTCGGCTGGGTTTCCAGGTGGATGTTCTTATGGGAGGACCTGATGTGGGGTGGAGGTGACGCTGGTGTGATCAGTGACGCTCGCTACAGCGATGTACAGGGATGACGCCGCGTCTCACGTCAGTGCGGTCGGATTCTCTGAGTGGAACAAGGGCCTTCCATTACCATTTCATTCATTGGTAGAAACCGCCTCGGTTTTTTACGAACCTCTGGTTTTTATTCAAACCATAGAGGTAATTATTCAGAGTAATTATTCAGCCAAAGAGCAAGGTTATTGCTCACGTGGACAACCCTGTGCAGGGCTTCTAAACACATAAGCCCATTATGCCTCTGTTAATTATCCAACACTGAGCTCATCCCCTGATATCCCTCCATGCAGAGTTCATCCTCCACTCCAACCCACGTCGGAACGGGAAAACACCAAAGTTTTCCCTCCCTCTCCCGTCCTTCTTGGACGGCGGATCTCTCCCCCTCCTCCCCTCCTCCTCTCCTCCTCTCCTCCACTCCTCCCCTTCTCCTCTCCCCTCCTTCCTCTCTCTTCCTCCCCTCTTCCCTCCTCCCCCACTCCCCTCCCCTTCCTCCCCTCCTGTCCTGTTGCGTTTGGCCAATTAAAGCTGGACCCCACTGTTTGAGCCGCGGGCTGGCGGCCCCGGGCTCTCCGCCGCCCCTGCCAGGCGGCGCTGTGACTTCCGACCCCACACAGATGGGCCCGGGAGCGGGGAGTGGGGCGCTCCCGCTCGGGGCCGCACGTCGGGGCCCCCGGTACGAGTGGCAGAGCGGACACGGGGGTCGGCCCCGCATGCCTCCGCTGGGTCCTGGGTGGTGGAGATGGTGGAGGAGGTGGTGGTGGTTGTGGTGTGATGGTGATGGTGGAGGTGGTGGTGGTGATGGTGATGCTGACAGGGCCCAAATGCTCGGATAGCAGGTGGAGGCCTGTGCTTTCTGGGGGGCGGCCCCTGGCCGATGCCCACCCCCATCACAGTGGGGGGGGACTGCCACTGCCGCCCCCCCCCCCCCCCCCCCCTGAATATTCATGTCCTCATGGCTGTTGTGACAGGGCAGAGCTTATGAGGATGTGGCCATTCTGGAAGTGGGAGTGCAAGGAATGCAGTGCCAGTTTCTGTCCACATTTACACACACGCACGCACACGCACACACACACACACACACACACAGTAAGACACACATTTATTTTATTTTCTGAATCACCCGACCACGTTTTCGTGCCCTATTGCCCCCCGGAGACCTTCATGTGGAGAAGCAAGAATATAACGGACTAACACATTTTTGGTCAGGTCTTTTGGTCTCTACGGTGCGACGTGTTGATCGTACGGTTGATCTTATGGAGACTGAACCCCTGGTTTCAGATCAAAACACTTCTTCGATATTGAAAAATGCCGCGTTTTCTTCTAGGAAGGAGGGGTTCTCCCTACGCCAGCGTCGACCCACGTCCACCCTCGCAAACTTTTGCACATTTTTACACAAGCTAGTTCCGTCTTTGTGTTTGAGTGTGATAATAATATCCGTGCATGCAGTGATGTTGTGTATAAAAAGCACCACACACCATGGTGTTACACTCCAAGAAGCTTCACCCTCACCCACTGCTGCCTGGGCGGAGCTCCACCCTCCACACTCCTCACTGCTGTCCCTTTGTCGAGCTGTGTCTGAAGCAGAGCATAACTTCCACAAACTAGTTGGCTGAGACCAAACAGCTTCCTCTAATTATAGGAGCGTTGATAAAATAGCGTAGACAACAACGTTGAAACCCCCTCCAAAAAAAATAAAAAAGACCCCCGCCCCTAACCTGCTCCTGTGTTGCAGACATCCCTGTGATCCCGGACCTGGATGAAGTCCAGGAGGAGGACCTCACCATGCAGGTGGCCGCCCCACCGAGGTAGGCCCAACGATGAACTGCCACCAACCGTCCCTCTCTCTCTCTCTCTCTCGCTCTCGCTCTCTCTCTTGCTCTTGCTCTCGCTCTCTCTCTCTCTCTCTCTCTCTCTCTGGGTGTGTGTGTGTTTGGCGGTCTCTCTCTCTCTCTCTCTCTCTCTCTCTCTCTCTCTCTCTCTCTCTCTCTCTCTCTCTCTCTCTTTACCGGGTGACCACGTCAGAGAGAGAGAGAGAGAGAGAGAGAGAGAGAGAGAGAGAGAGAGAGAGCCCCTCTCTTCTGACGAGACAGTGCGAGGTTCAAGAGATTTCACTGCCTCACATATCTCGCCGTTCCCCGTTCCCCGCCACGCAGAGAAAACAGCCGGGGACCGTGATTTATGATCGGTAGGGAACGGGGAACCTCTATGAACCGGGGGGGGCCCTGTTTGATTTACAGGCCCCTGAGAGACGTGCGGCCGCCCTCCTGCGCGCCGGCCGCGGCGGGAGGGCCATGACAGCGGCAGGAGGTTATTAGACCCGGTGTGCGCCCTCCGTGCGAGATAATATCCACATTGAACTCATTGCGGGGGCAATGTAGCGTGTAATACGCAGTAAGTAGGACTGGCATGCGCTGCTAGGCCCCGCCACCACGCCGGGAGCACACCCTCCTTTAATTTCCAAGGCACGGTTAAGCAGCTGGGTTTCAATTTGCGGCGGTTGCCTCTTGGCACTGCTCGGCGTCCTCGCTCGCTCTCTCTCCCCGTTGTTCTCTCTCTCTTGAAATCTCTTGATCGTTCTCTTGTTCCCTCTCTCTCTCTCTGTCTCTCTTTCTCTCTGTCTCTCTCTCTCTCTGTCTCTCCGTCCCTTTCTCTTTCTCTGTCTCCATCTCCGGCCCTGTCTCCATCTCTGTCTCTGTCCCTGTCTCCATCTCTGTCTCTGTCCCTGTCTCCATCTCTGTCTCTGTCCCTGTCTCCATCTCTGTCTCTGTCCCTGTCTCCATCTCTGTCCCTGTCTCCATCTCTGTCCCTGTCTCTGTCTCTGTCTTCGTCTCTCTCTCCAGCGTCCAAGTGAACCGGGTGATGACCTACAGGGACCTGGACGATGACCTCAGGCACTACTCTCCCTTCCAGACCTTGGTGAGTCCACTTGTTCACGTTCCACACCCTTTTCCCCTCTCGTCTCTCCGGTCTTCCTCGTCAAGGTGATCCTGGTTCTGACGGTCAATGAACCTCCCTCCCTGTCTGGGACCTCCAGTTTGTAAAGGAAAACCTGCACTTTGTTATACCTCCCCCTGCAGGACGGGGAGATAGACCTGAAGCTGCTCACCAAGGTGCTGGCTCAGGAGCAAGAGGTGTGGGAGGTGAGTGGGTGCTGAGGGTTGGGGGGTCCTTCAGTAAATATAGCCCCCGGGCCGCCCCCCCGAGGAGAAGGCCTTCCAGCTGTTCCTGGGGCACCGGGGGGAGTCGGCTCGCACTGACTCCCAGGCAATCAAGATTTATGATGTGTACATTAAAGCCCTCTGCTCTCCTTCTGCCCCTCGCTCTACCACTTCTCTCTCCGTCCTTTTCACTCTATCGCTCTCACCCGTCACCCCTCCTTGCACTGTCGGTTTCATCTGTCTCTCTTTCTCTCTGTCTCTCTCTCTCTCTCTCTCTCTCTCTCTCTCTCGCTCTTGCTCTCGCTCTCTCTCTCTCTGTCTCTCTCTCTCTCTCTCTCTCTCTCTCTCTCTCTCTCTCTCTCTCTCTCTCTCTCTCTCTCTCTCTCTCTCTCTCTCTCTCTCTCTCTCTCTCTCTCTCTCTCTCTCTCTCTCTCTCTCTCTCTCTCTCTCTCTCTCTCTCTCTGTCTCTCTCTCTCTCTCTCTCTCCCCCTCTCCCCCCCCCCCTCACCTCTCTCTTCAGGAGGACGTGGGCTGGGACTGGCATCATCTGTTTACGGAGGTGTCCTCGGAGCTGCTGAGTGAATGGGATCAAGGAGATAGTGAGGAGCAGGCGTCGCTGCCCGTGGTCAAGTGAGGAGGTGCAGCAGGAGCAGAGGGGCCCCTCAACCTCCTCTGAGGAGCAGGAGGCCCCGGGGCCCCTGACCAGAGGGGGGAGGGGAAAAGAGGTGCCGACTTTGGTTTCACGCGTTATGTTGTTGTTTTTTCCAATCTGTAATTTTTATATATTGTAACATATCTATTTATACTGTTATATAAATAAAGCTTAAAAATACGAGATTATGCTGCCACTGCCCTTGATTTCAGTGCTGTTTTTTTAAACAGTTCAGACAGAAATAGGAGAAAGTTTGTGTCTTTAAAAGGCCAATTGGAAAGCTGGCCCAGATAAAATAACGTTGTGTACCGCCGGCATGACCAACCCCCTCATACAAGTCCAAGGTTGATAATGAGCTAAGCTGAAATCCAGTTAATTGTGTTCAAATTAACATTCCTCATCAAGGCCTCCAACCTTATTGTTATTGACCGTGCCATTGACTTTATCTTCAACAGGAGCGCCTCCTTCCTCACTATTATCTCAAAAGCATTGAACACACTTCTTATTGACACCGAGGGGGATTAGCATACATTATACATTCGACTGGATAAGGAGGTATGGATCTGAAGTCTCTGTTCCAAGATGGCCTCTGGTGTCAGCCTGGCAGCCTCCTCAAAGTTAAAGTGCAACAAATTCCCCTATAAACTATGTTAAGTCACTTCACGTAGCCGGGGAGCCTGTAGCCCGAGTATCGACGCGCTCGTAACGCCGACACGCTTCTGACACACGCGTGCCGTGTTTAGTTATCTTTCCTTCCTGTCCGCTTGTGCTCATAAACGCTCGCTGCGGCAACATATCAGCATTCACTGTTGTCCCGGAGTTCATGTGTGCGAATATCAATGCGGGGTCCACGGCTGTTAGGGAAACAGGTGTAACATTTACAGACAGTGATTGGGTTTCTTCGCAGGGCCGGGAGAGAGGGTCTCATGACATTTTGGGGGAACCCACCGGAGTCCTGAAGGACACGGCGCCTTGTTTGTAGAACAGGCTGATTAGAGGCCATCACAAACAGATCTTGATTTCCTTTTCGTTTGTTAGGCCCTGGAATTAACTTAATGGAATGTGATGCCTTATCACAAGCGGCGGCGCGCTAGTCGAAGCTCTTGTTATTACGAGTGTGCCGGAGAATACTGAAACCCGCAGCCGGTCTCTGGTGTGGTTAACGAGGATCTTTGTTTGTCTCCCCATCGCCGCCGCTCACCCAGACAGACACTCTGCGTTTTCTCTCTCTCTCTCTCTCTCTCTCTCTCTCTCTCTCTCTCTCTCTCTCTCTCTCTCTCTCTCTCTCTCTCTCTCTCTCTCTTCTCTCTCTCTCTCTCTCTCTCTCTCTCTCTCCTCTCTCTCTCTCTCTCTCTCTCTCTCTCTCTCTCTCTCTCTCTCTCTCTCTCTCTCTCTCTCTCTCTCTCTCTCATTATTTATTTTTTTCAAACCGTCTTCCGCGATTGGCTTATTTAGCCGGCCTTAATGAATTCTGCCCATATGCCCGGAGCATCTGCCGCGCTGCCCCTTCCTCCCGCCCCTGCCGAGCTGTGAAGTGCCCATCCATGTAGAGACAACCTCTAGCTGTCTCTCCGGAGAGGCCTGGCCCTGCCACTCCTCCGCCTGGCAGCCGGCCCGGCCCGGCCCGCCGTCTGAGCCCAGGCCGCGGAGCCCGCGTCGGGGCCGCGGACGCTAGATTAGGGCCCCGGCCGTCTCAGGGCTGGGGACCGGGCTCAGATCATTGGCCGGAGCGACGAACGGATCATAGAAAGGGAGGATTATAGAAAGAGAGAGAGAGAGAGAGAGAGAGGGAGAGAGACAGAGAGGGGGAGAGAGAGAGAGAATCCAGAGATGCTGTCTGGCATGTGCCTGCTTCCAGTTTCTCAAAGTGACCTCTCTTTTTCCCCCTCCCTCCCTCCCTCTCTATCTCTCCCTCCCCGCCTCTCATCTGTAGCTCGCTCGGCTGTCCATCCATCCGTATCTCAGTGTATACATCCCTCCTGATCCTCGCGCAAAGCTGCCACACGACCCCCAACAAAGGCTGCGTGAACTTACTCACGGCCAGAGCCAACTGCGACATATGTATTCTGGCGACAAAAGACTTATCTTGATCGGATCTCCGGCCGTGAAGTTATGGCATAGGGTTTCAGGTGAACACGGCGCCACTGTGCGCTCGAATGAGTGTGTGTGTGTGTGTGTGTGTGTGTGTGTGTGTGTGTGTGTGTGTGTGTGTGTGTGTGTGTGTGTGTGTGTGTGTGTGTGTGTGTGTGTGTGTGTGTGTGTGTGTGATGTGTGTGTGTGTGTGTGTGTGTCAGATCTAATCATCGTAATAACAGTTTTTGGTTGAAATAAGGGGGGTGTTACACATTATGGCTCCTGCACACTCGTGGAATGATGTCATTCTGGTGGAATGGGATATTACGGGCTGGATGCAATAATGACGAGGTTTCCATCTCCTATGGCATATGGCATCACAGTCTTTATATTTCTCCGACACCCTATTTGTTTTAGGGAGAGGGGCCTTCTCATTTGAAAACATGGTATTTTCGTTTTATTTAATAAGCTGCGTTTCTGCGTGGAAGTCCAGCTATAAAACGTAGGGCCCTTACTTTTTATAGCTGGACTTCCACAAGGGATGGTAGGCACCTGCTGAGCTCAGGGACTTCGCACCCCATTGAGTTTGAATAGCGGGTTTTCATCTGCGTTTATATTTGATCCTCTTGGTATTTAATATTACTTTTTTACTTTGTGGAAAAGAAAGCAAAAACGGAGGGAGTAATACAGTTTTAATAAAAAATGCACCTAAGCCTCTTTAAAAAATATTTTTCCTTCTCCTGCTCCAAGGGGCTTGCCTTAATGTATTTTGATACAGGCCACTAATTGCGAGGATAAAATAGAAATAATATGCTTCCAGCTCTGCCTAATATGCCGTGGTGATGACAGAACTTTATACATCTTATCTGGTCTCAGTATCTGCCTCCCATATGGCCCTAAGTGTAATATGCCCACGTGTAATTAAAGCGTTAAGAAAATGGAGCGATGTGGAGATAGCCGGGGGCCCAGGCCGGGGGCCCCCTCGGACACAGAGTGAGGGGTGAGGACAGACACGGGGAGGCTCCACCGGGGGGGGGGGGGGGTATCTGGACCAGCTCATTCCAGCCAGGGCCCTTCAACCACATCACATGTTCCCCGTCCTGCAGCAGAAGCACGGGAAGCACACGTCAGTCAGGGGATGTGAGGCTGAATGTGAGTCTTGTGATGTTAGGACGAATGTGAGTCAGGATGTGAAGCCAGATGTGTCCAGGTGGTGTGGGTCATGTGATTTGATGCGAGTCAGGTGATGTGGGTCAGTGATGTGAATCATGTAATGTGTTAGTCAGGGGATGTGAGTTGGTCATGTGAATCAGGATGTGAGTCTGATGTAGTCAGGATGTGTCAGGGGATATGAGTCAGTGATGTGAGTTAGTGATGTGATTCATTGATGTCTCAGGTGATGTTAGTCAGGGATGTGATTCATTGATGTCTCAGGTGATGTGAGTCAGGGATGTGATTCATTGATGGCTCAGGTGATGTGAGTCAGGGATGTGAGTCAGTGATGTCTCAGGGGATGTGAGTCAGTGATGTCTCAGGTGATGTGAGTCAGGGATGTGAGTCAGTGATGTCTCAGGGGATGTGAGTCAGTGATGTCTCAGGGGATGTGAGTCAGTGATGTCTCAGGGGATGTGAGTCAGTGATGTGAGTCGTGCCACAAGGCTGATCAGAAGGTGAGGATTGAATACTTTATTTGTTAATAGATCTTTTTGGTATATTTTCATTGAACAGATGCTTTCATCCAAAGCAAAGTCATTAAGGTCAGGGTTAGGCCGTCTTGTTCAAAGACTGTGGACATCGGGGTTTCAAACCCGGACCGGTAGCCAATCAGCCTCACCTGCCTGTTCTCCTGCATGATAACAGAATGAAAAGCTACTTAATGCATTAGAAGAGCTCAAATGCATTTCAATTCTCCTGGTAGAAAAACAGATTTAATGCCCTTTGAAACGAACTTGGAAGGAAAAAAACGTCTGAATGGTTTAGCCGGGGTATTGATTGGCCTCAAAGACGGCATGATATTTCCAGTATAAAGGAGAGGTCCTCGCCGCACAACTAAGGCAGGCAGATCAATATCATTTTTTGTTGTTTGTATCAAAAGCGCATTTGACTTTGAAGCCGCTAGATTAAACAGATGTTTTAGTTTTCATTGAAATATACCGCGCCTCTAAAGCACCGTGGGGCTTTTGGGGATAGAGGTGGGTTGGGGGTGCTGAAGGGCAGTTTACCCCCCACACAGGGAGAAGCGATCAAAGTCGTGTATTTAAGAACAACAAAAAAAGTTGACTGAAAAAATAAAAGTGCTACTGTCCCTGCTATTGTTGATTGTCCCCTCCTCGCCGCCCTTATTTTGTTAAAATCCCCCCGCTCCGCGCCGCACTGTGTCTTCTGCGCAGTCTGCCCCAGGTGGGCTCCGACATGACTGGACCGGGACACGCTGGCAGCTCGAATGCCCCTGGGCGCCTCACAGCCGTCCTCCTGTCAGAGGACGGAGCGGAGCGGGTGGAGGCCAGGGTGGAGGAGGCAGGCGGGGATTGTTTTTTAAAAAAAATAAATTATATTAGTTAATAATTCCATAAGCGGTCCGAAAAAAACAGCCATTTTTGTGAAATGATAACACACGCGACGGCCCCTCTCTCCGTTCTCATCGTATGTTTCCGCGCTGCGAGGGGTGTGAAGGGGAGACGGGGAGGAGGAGGAGGGCAGGGGAACATGAAATACAGTCACTCTCCACATTTGTCATGTATTTTATTATTTCCTCTCCTCACCTCTCAGCTCCCCCCACCCCCCCACACGGGCCCTTCATTTTTCACATGACTGGTTTTCTTATCATTGTGGGCGCTCTCTGGCCGCCCCACCAGTGACTTAAAGGCAATAAAACACAGAACATTCTGTAAAACACGGGGCCCCCCTCTCGCGTCTCCGCTGAGGGCCCCTGTGATGCCTCTCCGGGAAGATTATGATAATAATTCAGCGGTGGCTGTAGTCGCCAGGGCACCGTGGGGGGAGGGCAGGGTTCACCAAGGACCCTCCGAGCAAGGGACAGGTCAAGGTGGCCTCCACACCCCCCACCTCGACCCCCCTCCCCATCCCCACAACACCATAAAACCATAACCCCCCCCACCCCACCCCCACCATGTCAGAGAACGCTGGCAGCAGCAAAAGCAGCTCCAAGTAAAAAAAAAATCCAAAGCACAAAGCTTCCCTTTGTCTGGGGTCCCGTCGCTGGTGATCAGACCAGGGCCCTGGCCCTGCAGCATACCCCCCCCCTGGACGTGAGCGGACCAGGTCTATACGGGGGAGCCGCTACCACGGGACGGCAAAGCTGGAGTCCCCGTAGGCCTCCAAGGGCCCCTAGTGTACATGCTCTCCGTCAGCCGCCTCTGGGAGTCTAAATAAATCCAGTGTTGTTTTAGTCTCAGGCTGCTGAGCGATCTGCTGCTGCTGTGAAGGAAGAGGCTGGGGGGATAGAGGATGAAGGGATGAGAGGGTGGACGGATGAACTGATGGAGGGATGAAAGGATGGAGGGATGAATGGAGGGATGGAGGGATGAATGGAGGGATGGAGGGAGATGAAGGGATGGAGGGATGAATGGAGGGATGGAGGGATGAACTGATGGAGGGATGAATGGATGAATAGATGAATGGATGGAGGAATGAACGGGTGGAAGGATGAAAGGATGGAGTGATGGATGGATGAATAGATGAATGGAGGGATGAACAGGTGGAGGGATGATGAATGGATGGAATTATGAACGGAGGGATGAACAAATGGAGGGACAAATGGATAGAGTGATGAACGGATGGAGGGATGAATTGACGGAGGGATGAATGGATGGACGGGTGAATGGATGAATGGATGGAGTGATAAACAAATGGAGTGACAAATGGATGGAGTGATGAACAGATGAATAGACGAACGAATGGAGGGATGACCGGACGGAGGGTTGGGGGGCCGGTGGGATGAGGGGATACAGCGGGGGGCTGCTGGATGTTGTCCCACTACACCTCCGCGGTGTGAGGATGTAGCGACTGTGAGGACAGGAAGAGGGGAGAGGAGCGAGAGATGCTCCACCGAGGTGCGGACATTGGAAGCGGGGGGAGGTGTGTGTGTGTGTGTGTGTGTGTGTGTGTGTGTGTGTGTGTGTGTGTGTGTGTGTGTGTGTGTGTGTGTGTGTGTGTGTGTGTGTGTGTGTGTGTGTGTGTGTGTGTGTGTGTGTGTGTGGAATTGGGGGTCTGAGATCACACCTGTTTCAGCTCAGCAGGACTCCACCAATCCACTCTCGGTCTTTGGCTTCTTCTGGCATCTGTGCTGAAGGGGGGGCTGGACCAGTCCACCTCCACCACCTCCACCACCACCTCCACCACCACCACCACCACCACCACCACCACCACCACCACCTCCACACCACCACCACCACCACCACCACCTATCCGCACACACCCACCCACCAAGCTTCCAGTTCCCCAGTCCACCACCCTCCTGCCCTGTGGAAGTGGAGGGAGTGTGCGTCGAAGGCTCCATCTGCCAAGGGGGCTCGCGGTCTCGTCTGCCCACCTGGGGGGGGGGGGGCTGGGGGTGGTGGGGTCTCACAGTGGTAGACCACGGTGTGTGCTGCATCACGCGTCACATGCCAGCTGGCCAGGCTCCCTCCCCTGTAAACAGAGACTAATGGCCGACACACACACACACACACACACACACACACACACACACACACACACACACACACACACACACACACACACACACACACACACACACACACACACACACACACACACACACACACACGTGTCAAGGCTGAGGTTGAGTGGAGGAGGTATGGCAGAGGCCTGGGCAGCACGGTGGGTTGGTATTCGGCTTAAGAGAAAAGGGCTAGAGTGACTAAGTTTACCGACGGGAGCCTGTGATTAAAACCAGAAAAAATTACGCTTTTCTCTCGGTGACAAACGTGTGTCTGGGTCCCGCTGGACGTCTGTGAAGGTTCAGAGTGAGGCGCATCAGAGAGAGAATGTACCCGCTCCCCTCTCCCTGCATGGCTGGAACATCACAGCCCCCCTCTCCCACCCTGTATAACGTAGTCCTCCACTCACACGTAGGACTGAAATACAGAACCACTCCAATGGAACATCAGTGTTACGGTCCACTCCTAGGTGGCAGCTTCGGAGACCGTGGGTTCGATTCCCAGCTCAGTTCTCTGTGAGTAAGACCCTTCCACTTGTTTGTTTGTGTGGCTTGAAGGCTGTTACCGTCAAAGACTTCTCTAGGTGAGCTAGTAGAGGGATCCCCATAAATGTGTGTGTGTGTGTGTGTGTGTGTGTGTGTGTGTGTGTGTGTGTGTGTGTGTGTGTGTGTGTGTGTGTGTGTGTGTGTGTGTGTGTGTGTGTGTGTGTGTGTGTGCGCGCGCGAGTGCTCAAAGTCAGCTGGTAGATCTTTCAGCCCACTTTGACCCTGACTGGAAAAAAAACACATGAAGAAAAAAAAACCAAGTTAATCTATTAGTGAAT